>CM034156.1:148272155-148472155 GCA_019776745.2 Taxus chinensis
GTCGTTACAATGGTCTCAACTTCCTACACATGACATATGGCAAGAAGAAAAACCACAAGTAAACTTGATTAAAGCTAAAGAGGAAGAAGAGATGGAGGTTGTTGTAGACTTGGGTGAAACCCTCATGATAAGGAGGAGGATGATTTTCCCAAGGAAGGAGAAATAATAAGATGGTGCTTGTGTTGATTCTTGGTTGCAGAGAAATATCTTTCGAACAAGATGCACCTCTGGAGGAAAGGTATATAAAATTATCATTGATGGTGGTAGCATTGAAAATATGGTCTCAATTGTGATGGTTAATAAACTCAATTTGAAATGTGAGAAGCACCTATATGCCTATCTTATATCATGATTCAAGAAAGAGAACAAAGTAACCATAGATAAAAGATGCCTTATAAAGTTTTCGATTGAAATTACCTAAAAGGATGCAGTGTGGTGTGATCTTATCCCAATGGATGCATGTCATGTATTACTAGTGAGGCCTTGGCAATATGATAAAAAGGTTATACATGGACGTAATAATATTTATACTTTTTGGAAGGATGGTGTAAAGGTGGTCTTGTTACCCTTCAAGGAAGAAGAGAAGAGTGAGGGTACTTGTTAGATACAAAAGAATTTGTTACAGAAATGGAAAAAGTTTGGTTTTTGTTATGTACAAATGTCAAAGAAGGTGGAAATAGATGCATTTGATATACCCATTATTGTAGAAAAGGTACAAAAACAATACAAGGATGTCATACCAGGTGAGCTTCCAGATGGGTTACATCCGAAGTGGGATATACAAAACCATAAATGCTTTGATCCCAAGATTCATCCCTTCTAAATCAGGAAGCCTACATGACAATTCTGACACAAAGTGATGAGATTTGAATAAGTAAGTGATATAGATATAATACATAAAGGGTTATTGAGAAAAAGAATGAGTCCATGTGAAACTCCTAGTGATATTCGACTCCAAAAAAGGATTGATATTAGAGAATATGTTTGGACAGTAGGGACATAAATAAAATCACAATTAAGTATTGATTCCCGATTCCAAGATTGGATGATATGATGGACATGCTAGTGGGAGCCTGATATTTTAGTAAGATTGACCTGTGGAGTGGGTACTGCCAGATCTGAATCCATGAAGTGGATAAATGGAAAACATATTTAAAAACAAAATATGGATTGTACAAGTGGATGGTGATGCCATTTGGACTATCTAATTCACCCAGTACATTCATGAGGTTGATGAATAGGGTAGTGCGAGAATACAATGGTAATTTTGTGGTTTTTTATTTTAATGATATTTTGATATTCACTAAGATAGTAGAAGAACACTTGTTACATCTGAAATTGGTGTTATAATTGTTATGAAAAGAGATTTTGTATGAAAACTTAAAGAAGTGTATATTTATTCAAAAAAGTTTAGTTTTTTTGGGGTTTTTCATCTTAGAGGATGGAGTGAGGATAGATGAGGAAAAGGTGAAGGTGATTTTGGAGTGGCCTATTCCAAGGAATGTGATAGAGGTTCATATTTTTCATATATTGGAAAACTTTTATAGGAATTTCAGTAGAACTGTCGCATCCATAACAGAGTGTATAAAGGGAAAGGATTTTGTATAGACCAAGGTGGCAACAAATAGTTTTGAATTGTTGAAGAAGAAAGTGTTAGAGGCACCTATTTTAGTACTACCAAATTTTAGCAAGGTCTTTGAGGTTGATTGTGATGCCTCACATATCAGGATTGGACATGTACTGAGTTAAGAAGGATAGCCTATGGCATTTTTCATTGAAAAGCTAAATGAATTCGGGAGGAAATATTTTTCCTATGATGTGTAATTTTATGTTATTGTTTTGGCATTAAGGCATTGGAAACATTACTCAGTAGCTAACGAATTTTTACTCTTGACTGACCATGAAGCGTTGAGGTATGTAAACACACAAAAGAAACTAAATAGTATGTATGCAAAATGGGTTTCATTTTTGCAAGAATAAACTTTGTATTAAATCATAAGTCAGGAAAGCAAGTTATTGATGCCTTGAGTAGGCGTGTGGCACTTTTGATAACAATGGAAAATGAAGTACTAGGGTTTGAGGTAGTTAAGGAATTGTATGAAGGTGATCCAGATTTTGGTGATGTTATGAGATAATGTAAGACACCTAAATCAGTGGTTCTTCTGGGTATTATTTAGATCCTGGTCTCATAATACTATTCATGGGAAATGGTTTTCATCCTTGCTAGTTGAAGAGAGTAATAATTATACCCCCATTTTTTAGCCATTTTGGACACTTTTCTTTCTATTATCACATCTGACCTCTTTGGTAGAACATTACATTGGCCTAGTCTATTTTTGTCACATAAGTGTAATTTTAGCCTTGAGATGGGGCACTTGGGCCAAATAGCTGAGGTGCCATGCACAGGTGTCCTGGTCCCATATGCCAGGGCACCTTGATCCTTTATCTCCATCTTTTGGGAAATTTCTAGTCATTTGACCATTTATATTTTTGGTGGTCCTGGCACTCAATGTGGTTAATTACAAAATTAGAACAAGAGAACCATATAAATATAAAATTTCATGATACCATAATGAGGGAATTTCATAATCACTAGGCATTACTACCATGATGCTTCTAGGGTTTCATTTCCATCTAAGTGCATCTAAAGCTCATGGAGTTACAATCTATCTAGCTCCATCACAATCGGGACAAATGCTGAGTTCATCTACATCAAACATCATAGGAAGGAAGTTTATTCTATTTCACAACCATAGTTTATTACATTTCACACATAGTTATTAATCACTACATTCAAAAAGTGTGATTAAACAAGAGAACCTAGGAAATTATCCCATGCGCATAGCGCGTGCGCACACACAAATCGCGCACGCGCACGCGTGCGTAGAACTACACACAGGTCTAAGATGTCATGTAACACTTAGTAAGTTCACTATTGTGGCAGCTGAGGAAGTCTGACCCCTTCATTTTCATATTTCTTTTTTAGGGTTTTGATGTTTGGCTCGGGGTTTTGAATGTTTCTCCTTCATCAATGATTATCATCATATCCTATGTAACGTAGTGAAATACAATTACAAGAAGAATGAGTGAAGACTTCACATCACCTTACAACCATGTAAAATATTATGGACCTTCCAGATAGACCATGTAGGCCCAGTACTCATGTATTTGAAAAAGGGCACTCACAGGCACCTTGTTCCTCTTCCCAAGCACCCCAGTCCATTTTCAAAGGGGGACATATCATAAACTACATTTTTCTAAGACTTCGGCATAGTATGTTTCTAATCCTATTTCTCCATAATGCTCTACGAACAGTGGAGCAAGCTCGTCGAATCAACTTTTCTATCTTTCCAACTCTAATTATTTATTAGGGTTTCACATTTTTATTTACTAAGTTGTTTAGGTCACTTTCCTAATGTTAGTTTAGGACATTTATTATATTGTTGTACTTATTATAAACTCTTAAAATTTATATTTTAGTTAATGCATGCAGTAAGACCAATGTAAGAACCCTACTAGAGGATAGTGAGCTTCAAATATTTGGTTATTGCGGATGTTATTTATTCAAGGAAAATCACTTGTGCAATTCCTGAGTTGAGTTGAAGAACTATTGGTATAAGTAAGACAGTTGCTCTTATGGTAGAAAATTATTATTGGTTAAAGCAAAGAGGGACACAAGTAGGATTGTATACAAAATGTAGAGTGTTAACCAAATGACTGACAGGGTCATGCATAGAATATATAGTTACATATGTCATTACCATATCCCTATTATGGCCAATGGGTTGATTTGAGTATGGATATTGTGTTAGGAATTCCTAACACACAATGAGGGAATGATTATATCTTTTTTGTGGTTGATATATTCTCTGAAACTGCTACAACCTTGATATTACTATTGTAAGATAATTAATGAGTGCGAGCCTTCATTTATGAAGTTGCATACTTGTTTTTTTCACAAGTGGTTAGGTTATATAGAGTTTAAGAATGATCAACTTCAAATCAGGATATAAATTTGTTGAGTCACTTTTGGAAGACTCTGTGGAGGAAAATTGGGACACAACTACAATTGACTATTTCATATCAATCCCATACTGATGGGAAGTATTTAGAACCCTAGCTCATAGTAGAACTTTCAAACTTGGGACAATCTCCTACACTGCATAGTTGGATAAAATCCAAAACAATGGGGCTTTGCTTTACCACAAGATGAGTTTTCTATAACAGCTTGGTAATCAGCCTTCAATAAGGAGGTATCATTTTGAGAAATTGTATATGGTAAGAACCCCATAGGGAGTCATAAATTATGCATTTCATCTCTAAACTTCAATTTTTATGTACCAATATTTGAAATTTATCTTAATCATGTATTCACAAAAAAAACTAATGGAAAATATCCTAACCCCCCTTGTAGCTCCTACAAAGTCAATAGTTACTAACAACTACTCCAAACTGCCCCAAAAATCAGTATTCATAAAAGGAGCACACTTTGCACTTTTTCACTGAAACCATGACCTGAAACCTTCATGGACTAAATCAAGAAAACCTCTTGGGATTTCAGAAATTTCATTTGAGTCATCACCTACATTTGGTAACTTACTTCTCAAACTGCAACTCTTTAGAATCCATTATTTTAATGTGGGGCCCACATATCACAACATGCTATATCATACATTTCTAGAAATATGGAAGAGTCATAAACAACAGACCAATCATAAATTTCGAGGAAACAATCAGGAAATTGGGATGATATACTGACTCTTCTACAAGTTTCTCTTAGCTAGGGTTTCAAACCACTTTTCCTTCTTAACGATCGTTCAAGAAAATGTGACGATAAAACCACCTAATTATGTTTGTGAAATTTACATAACTGACCTAATAATCTATGCCAAAGATCTCAGGTCCCCATGTAAAACACAGGACTCACAACGAGCATTGGAAGGTCCAACTTTCTCTTAAGGAAACACATTGTTACTTAGTTTCACTTGTAAACTTGCATAACTTGCAAAATATTCATTGGATTTTGAAATTTTCCAACTTGGCATGAAGCACCATGAAAATATGCTTCTACCATTATCCATACTCACCATTTGGCCCAAATATTCGACTATATTTCTCTATCCAATCTCCTTTTCATGTGACAAATTTCTTGTTTCCCACTGTTTGCTTTCCAATTACCTCATAGAAGCACTGAATCACATAATACAGACTTGAAACTCACCATACACCTCAGGTACACTACCACCATACTACTACCAAGATCTAAGATGACTTATTTGTTCCAAATCTCATACCTCTACCTCATTTTGTATGTTCCATGACTATAAACAAGTGTGGAATGACCTAACTCAACCATAAAACCACATGACCTGACCATAATGGCCTTATGCAGACTCATGTACACCTTTAACACACACCATGGACCATGAATTACCACATGACAACATCAAAATAACTCATAATGATTCAAACCATGATTCTACATACTCAACCAAACACCAAAACACTATAGACCTTCACCAAACTTGGCACAACCACTCAATCTACATGTTAGATGCTTGAATAACATGATATGGGGACTCATACTAGACCGTGACACCCTTTTCCATAAATGGCGTTGAAATCAATGACAACACAACCACACAATGGAAAACACCATCAATTGAATTCACAAAAGCAAAAGTCTTTTCAACTAGGGGAGAATGATACGAGCACGTAACTTTCGAAGACCGAAACTTTTTATCCGACAGTCATATTGTCTTCAAATTTTTGAGGGTGTTAAATTTTGATTAGTAATATGTCAGGCCAACCTTTTTTTAAATGATGGGTGAATTTTTGACATTTTCTCAGGCCCCAATTCATTAATCTAGTGGTCTAAAATTGGATCTAAACTTTTTTGGTGTTTTTGTCTAGCACTTGTTTAGCACTTAGAGTTTTCATATTTTTTTCCTTTTTTATTTATTAAGCCAATATTTGAAATATGCCTTAATTTACAAAGTTTTATTTTGTACGCAAAAATTGGGGTCCATCTAAGGTGTTTTACTTTTTAGGGTTTTTTTAGTTTAAGGGTTTTTTTGCATTTTAGGGTTTTCTTAGAGATAGTGGGAAATAAAAGGAAGATTATAAGGTTATAAAATATTAGTGTGGATTTCAGAATGAGAAGAAAACTATTTTGAAGCTTCCTATTTTTTTGCAATTTTTTTGTGTGTGTTTTGGAGGCATTTCAACCTCTTGCAATTGGATCCACATCAATTGGTACCAGAGAAAGATTTGGACCTTGTGGGAATAGTTAAGGTAATATATATGACATTTGTTTGTGTAATTTATTACCTCTATTTTATATAAGCATGTCTAGATGCGGGATGGGAGGTTATGCCCAGATGAATGGGCATATGCAGGAGCTACATAGATAAGTTGTTGATCTTACAGGAGAAGTTACCCGCCTTAGAAGGAGACATGCAAATGGGGATGCAAACCTAGATAGTGATACTAAAGAATTACCTATGTTAATGAATGAATGAGGAAATTAAGAATAAGATGAGAGAGATGAAGAAACCTTGAATGAGAGACCATTTGAGGAGAGATTGATCCAATATTTAGAGGGAAAGAATGACGGCATCAAGATTAATGTCCATGATTCTAGTGGAGGGTTATGACCAAAGGAATTGATTGACTGGTTGAATCACATGGAAAAATTCTTTGAGTGGAAAAACCTTTGAGAGTAGAATAATATTAAGTTTTCATGCACCAAGTTGGTCGAAAATGCATTGATCTAGTGGGATCACCTACAAAAATGAAAGACAAAGGAAAGGAAGGGGAAATATCCGAAATTGCAATAAAATGGTGAATAACATGAAAAAAAAGTTTCTTCTTGTAGATTATACTCAGACGTTATTTTGAAGATTTCAAAACCTAAGAGGAAAGGATCTCAGCATTGAAGACTATACCAATGAATTTTACAAACTATCAATCCAGGTGGAACAATTAGAGTCTATAGAATAAAAGGTTACAAGGTATGTAAATAGTTTGAGTTATACCATACAAGATGAACTGAGTATGCTCCATGGATTCATATCCTAGATGATGCTTATAAACTAGCATTAATAGTAGAAGTAAAAAACAAGTGGAGTAATTTTAGAAGAGGTGTGAAGAGAGGGCCATCATCATCTACAATGAGAGTTAGAGGTAGATTTGATTCTATAAAGGAGAATCCTATAATGCATAAGGGAATGAATAATCTAGTCAAAGTCGTGGTAATTACCAAAGAGGTAGGGGATTTCAGAGGGGAAGAGGTTATAATGGAGGATGGGGTTAGAATACCCCCAAAGGAAGTATACATGTTACCGATGTGGTGAAGAAGGTCACAAAGCTTTTTAGTGTCCACACTATCCTACACACGATAGATGGAAAGCATAATAACCATGAGTAAACCTGATTGAAATTGAAGAGGAAGAAGAGATGGAGGTTGTTACAGACTTGGGTGAAATCCTCATGATAAGGAGGACGATGATCACCCTGAGGAAGGAGAAAGAACAAGATGGTCCTAGTATTGATTCTTGGCCATGGAAAAATATCTTTCAAATAAGATGCACCTCTGGAGGAAAGATATGTAAAATTATTATTGATGGTGGTAGTTTTGAAAATATGGTCTCAACTATGATGGTTGATAAACTCGGACTGAAATGTGAGAAGCACATGTATCCCTATCATATATCATGATTCAAGAAAGGTATGAGGTAACCATAGATAAAAATATGCCTCATAAATTTTTTGATTGGGAATACCAATAAGGATGAGGTAGGGTGTGATGTTATCATGATAGATGCATTCCATATATTACTAGGGAGGCCTTGGCAATATGATAGAAAGGTTACACATTATGGAGGGAAAAATACTTATACTTTTCTGAAGGATGGGGTAAAGGTGGTCTTGTTACCCTTCGAGTAAGAAGAGAATAGTGAGGGATTATTGGCTACAAAAGAGTTTGTTGTGGAAATGGAAGAATTTGATTTGTGTTATGTACTGATGTCAAAGAAGGTGGAAATAAAGGCATTTGACATACCCGATGCAGCAGGAAAGGCACTAAAAGAATACAAAGATGTCATACCATATGAGCTACCAATTGGGTTACCTCCGAAGCAAGATATACAACACCATATTGATTTTATCCCAAGATCTTCCCTTCCAAAGCAGGAAGCCTATAGGATGAGTCTGACACAGAGTGAGGAGTTGAATAGGAAAGTGACATATCTAATACATAAAGGGTTATTGAGAGAAAGCATGAGTCCATGTGCAACTCTTGTGCTATTAAATCCTAAAAAGGATGGAGAGTGTAGAATGTGTGTGGATAGTAAGGCCATAAATAAAATCACAATTAAGTATCGGTTCCCAATTCTAATATTGGATGATATGATGGACGTATTAGTGGGAGTACAATATTTTAGTAAGATAGACCCACATTTTGGGTACTGCCAGATCCGAATCTGTGAAGGGGATGAATGGAAAATGACTTTCAAAATAAAATATGGATTGTGCGAGTGGATGGCGATGTCATTTGGGCTATCTAATGTACCCAATACATTCATGAGGTTGTTGAATAGAGTACTGCGAGAATACAATGGTAGGTTTGTGGTTATTTATTTTGATAATATTTTGATATTCAGTAAGACAATCGAAGAACACTTGTTACATCTAAAACTGGTGTAAGAATTGTTACAAAAAAGAGAGTTTGTATGCAAACTTAAATAAGTGTATATTTCTTCATAAAAGTATAGTTTTTTTGTTTGTCATCTCAAAATATGGAGTTAGGATGGATGAGGAAAAAGTAAAGGCAATTTTGGAATGGCCTATTCCAAGCAATGCGGTAGAGGTTCGTAGTTTTCTTGGATCAAAAACTTTTCATAGGAAGTTCATCAGGAATTTCAATAGCATTTCCGCACCCATAATAGAGTGTACAAAGGGAAAGGAGTTTGTATGGACCAAGGTAGCAACAAATAGTTTTGAATTGTTGAAGAATAAAGTGTCAGAGGCACTTGTTTTGGTATTTCCAGATTTTAGCAATGTCTTTGAGGTTGATTGTGATGCCTCACATTTCAGGATTTGAGCTATATTGAGTCAAGAAGAAAGGCCTATGGCATTCTTCAATGAAAATCAAAAATAAGTTAGGAGGAAATATTTTATTTATGATGTGTAATTTTATGTTATTGTTAAGGCATTAAGGCATTGGAGACATTACTCTGTAGCTAAGGAATTTGTACTATTTATTGCCCATGAAGCATTGAGGTATGTAAACACAAAGAAGAAACTAAATAGTAGGCATGCAAAGTGGGTTTCATTTTTTGTAAGAATATAATTTTTTCTTAAATTATAATTCGGGTAAGCATAATCAAGTAGTTAATTCCTTGGGTAGGCGTGTAGCACTTTTGATAACAATGGAAAATGTAATAGGGTTTGAGGTAGTTATATGAAGGTGATTCAAATTTTGGTGATGTTGTGAGACAATGTAAGGAGCCTACAGTAGGTAGTGGTTTAATTAATTATTTGATACAAGATGTTTACTTATTTAGGGGAAAACACTTGCACATCCTTGTTGGTTCAGTGAGATAAAATATGATAAGAGAATTGCATAGTGGGGGATTGATTGGACACTTTGGTATAAGTAAAACAACTACTCTTGTGGTAGAAAAGTATTATTGGTTGAAGGTAAAGAGGTACATAAGTAGGATCATATCAATATGTAGAATGTGCCAAATGGCAAGGGGCCATGCACAGAATAATGGGTTGCATATGCCATTACTCGTCCTTACAGGGTCATGGGTTGATTTGAGTATGGATTTCATGTTAGGACTTCCTAACACACAAGGAGGGAATGATTCTACCTTTTTTGTAGTTGATATATTCTCTAATATGACACATTTCATTTCTCACAAGACAACTAATGATGCTTCCAAAATTATAGATTAGTTTTTTTTCAAAAGTGGTTAGGTTGCATGGAGTTCCAAGAATGATCACTTCAAATCGGGACACAAAGTTTTTGAGTCACTTTTGGAAGACTCTGTGTAGAAAATTGGGGACATATCACCCCCATACTAATGGGTAGATAGAATTAGTCAACAAAAGCTTTGGAAATATCCTACGTCGCATAGTTTGAGAAAATCCAAAATAATGGGATTTGAATTTACCACAAGATGAGTTTTCTTATAATAGTTCAGCAAACAGGTCAACACGGAGGTCTTCTTTCCAGATTGTATATGGTAGGATCCCCAAGGGATTCATATATCCTAATTGTGCTAGTTGTGTAGGATAAAACACGTGATGATGCAACAACATTTGTGGAACACATGTTATAATTGCAGGAATAAGTGAGGGAAAAGTTGAAAGTTAGTAATTTAAAACATAAAGCAGTTGCAGATGCTAGTAGGAGAGTAATTTTTTTAAGAAGGAGGTATGGTGATGGTTCATCTTAGAAAGGGGAGATTTCCAAAGGGGGCATATACTAAACTATAGTATAAGAATATTGGGCCATGTAGGATTCTAAAGAAAATGAGTTATAATGCCTACAAGGTGAAGCTACCTGACATCTATGTTATTTCATCAGTTTTTAATGTTTCTGACTAATATAAGTTTCCAGGTCATGACGGAAATTTTATGGAGTACGATGAAATAAAATAGGAGCAGCAGATGCAGAAGAATAAAAAGGAGAGGGAAATGTGTGTCTTGGACAAAAATACAATCACTATTAGGAATGGGAGCTACAACAGATATTTGGTACAGTGGGAAGGTTTGCAGCAAGAAGAAAATACCTGGATTCCTGAGTGGGAATTGAAGAAGATTGACAGTAGTAAATTTGATGAATTCCATCAACTGAATTCGCAAGAGCAAAATTCTTTTCAACCAGGGGAGAATGATACAAGAGCATAACTTCTGGAGACCATAACTTTTGATCCAATTGTCGGATCATCTTGAAATTTTCTAAGGTGTTATATTTTGATTAGTAATGTGCCATGCCAACCTTTCTTGAAAATTTGAGTGACTTTTTGGCATTTTTTTGGGGCCCAATTCATTCATCCAGTGGTCTAAAATTGTCTCTGAACCTTTCTTGTTGTTTTGTCTAGCACTTGTCTAACACTTAGAGTTTTACTATGCTTTTCTTTATTTTATGTAATAATAAAAGATTTGACGTACGCCTTAATTTATAAAGGCATATTTTGTATGCAAAAATTAGGGCCCATCCGAGGTGTTTTACTTTTTAGGGTTTTTTGAGCTTAAGGATTTTTTGCATTTTAAGGTTTTCTTTGAGATAGTGGGAAATAAAAGGAAGGTTGTAAGGTTATAAAAGATTAATGTGGATTCCAGAATGAGAAAAACTATTTTTAAGATTCTAGTTTTTTTGCAAATTGTTTATGTGTGTTTTGGATCTATTTCAACCTCTTACAGCTGGATCTACATCAATTGGTATCAGAGCAGGATTTCGATCTTGTAGGATCAGTTGGGGTAATATTTATTACATTTTTATGTGTAATTTATTACTTCTATTTTATATAATCATAGCTAGACGAGGTAGTGGAGGTTATGCCTATATGAATAGGAATATGTAGGAGCTACAAAGACAAGTTGTTAAGCTCACAAGAAAAGTTATATGCATTATAAAGAGACATGCAAATGGGGATGCACACCCAAATAGTGATACTGACGAATTACCTCCATTAATTAATGGAGGAAATTAAGAATAATATGATAGATATAAAGAAACCTTGAGTGAGAGACCATTTGAGGAGATATTGATCCAAGATTTAGAGGGAAAGAATGACGGCATCAAGATTAATGTCCCTGATTATGGTGGAGGGTTGCGACCAGAGGAGTTGATTGACTAGTTGAATCACAAGGAAAATTTATTTGTATGGAAAACCATTTCAAAGGAGAAGAAGGTTAATTTTGCATGCACTAAGTTAACCGTACATGCATTGATCTAGTGGGATCACATACAAAATGAAGGACAAAGGTAAGGAAAGGGAAAGATCTGAAATTGGAATAAAATGGTGAAGAAATTAAAAGAAAATTTTCTTCATTTATATTATGCTCAGACACTATTTTGAAGGTTTCAAAACATAATAAAAAAGGATCTCAGCATTGAAGAGTATACAAATGAATTTTACAAGCTATCAATATGGGTGGAACAATGAGAGTCTAAAGAACAAAAGGTTACAAGTTATGCAAATGGGTTGAGTTATACCATACAAGATGAACTGAGTATGATTTGAATCTATAGCATGGATGATGCTTATCAACTCACATTAAAATTAGAAGAAAATAACAAGATGATTACTTTTAGAAGAGGTGTGAAGAGAGGGCCATCATCATCTCTAATGACGGGACGAGGTATATTTGATTCAATAAAATGTGAATCCTCCAATGCAGGAGGGCATGAAGAATCTAGTCAAAGTCATGGTAACTACCAAAGAGGTAGGGGATTTTTGAGGGGAAGAGGTTATAATGGAGGACGGGGTTAGAATATACCCAAAGTTAGTATACATGTTAATGATGTGGTGAAGAAGGGCACAGAGCTTTTTAGTGTCCACACTATCCTACACACGATAGATGACAAGTAGAAAAACCATGAGTAAACCTAGTTGAAGATAAAGATGAAGAAGAGATGGAGGTTGCTATAGGCTTAGGTGAAACCCTCATGATAAGGAGGACGATGATCATCCCGAGGAAGGAGAAAGAACAAGATGGTCTTGGTGTTGATTATTGTCTAGGGAAAAATATATTTCGAATAAGATACACCTCTAGAGGAAAGGTATGTAAAATTATTACTAATGGTGGTAATTGTGAAACTATGGTCTCAACTGTGATGGTTGATAAACTCGAACTGAAATGTGAGAAGCACATGTATCCCTATCGTATATCATGATTCAATAAAGGGAACAAGGTAAACATAGATAAAAGATGCCTTATAAATTTTTTGATTGGGGATACCTACAAGGATGATGTGTGGTGTGTTCTTATCCTAATGAATGCGTGTCATATATTACTAGGGAGGCCTTGGCAATATAATAGAAAGGTTACACATGATGGAGGGAAAAATACTTATAATTTTTGGAAGGATGGTGTAAATGTGGTCTTATTACCTTTTAGTAAGAAGATAAGAGTGAGGGTGTGTTGGCTATAAAAGAGTTTGTTACAAAAATGGAAGAAGTTGGTTTGTGTTATGCACTGATGTCAAAGAATGTGGAAATAGACGCCTTTGATATACCCACTGCAGTAGCAAAGGTACTACAAGAATAAAAATATGTCCAACCAGATGAGCTACCAAATGGGTTACCTCCGAAGTGGGATATACAACACCATATTGATTGTATCCCAAGATCGGCCCTTCCAAATCAAGAAGCCTATAGGATGAGTCTGACACAGAGTGAGGATTTGAACAAGAAAGTGACAGATTTAATACATAAAATGTTAGTGAGAGAAAGCATGAGTCCATGTGCAAATCCTACATTATTGACTCCTAAAAAGAATGGATACTACAAAATGTGTGTTGACAGTTAGGCCATAAATAAATCACATTTAAGTATTAGTTCTGAATTCCAATATTAGATGATATGATGGACGTGTTAGCAGGAGCATGATATTTTAGTAAGATTGACCTCCAAAGTGGGTACTACCAGATTCAAATCTGTTAAGGGATGAATGGAAAATGAATTTCAAAACAAAATATGGATTCTATGATTGGATGGTGATGTCATTTGGGCAATCTATTACACCTAGGACATTGAGGAGGTTGATGAACAGAGCACTGTAAGAATGCAATAATGAGTTTGTGGTTGTCTATTTTTATGATATTTTGATATTTAGTCAGGAAATGAAAGAATACTTGTTACATCTGAAATTGGTGTTAGAATTGTTATGAAAAACGAGTTTGTGTGAAAACTTAAAGAAGAGTAGATTTCTTCAGAAAAGGCTAGTTTTTTAGGGTTTGTCATCTCAGAAGATGGAGTGAGGATGGATGAGGAAAATGTAGAGGAAATTTTGGAATGGCCTATTCCATAAATGTGATAGAGTTTTGTAGTTTTCATGGATTGGAAACTTTTTATAGGAAGTTCATCAAGAATTTTAGTAGCATTTTTGCACCCATAACAGAGTGTACAAAGGGAAAGAAGTTTGTATGGACCAAGGTAGCAGTAGATAGTTTTCAATTGTTGAAGAAGAAAGTGTCAGAGGCACTTTTTTTGGTATTGTCAGATTTTTGCAAGGTCTTTGAGGTTGATTATGATGCCTCGCATGTCAGGATTGGAGTTGTACTAAGTCAAGAAGGATGGCTTGTGGCATTCTTCAGTGAAAATCTTAACGAAGTAAAGAGGAAATATTCTACTTATGATGTGGGATTTTATGTTATTGTTCAAGAATTAAGGCATTGGATACATTACTTGGTAGGTAAGGAATTTTTACTCTTCACTGACCATGAAGCATTGAGGCATGTAAACACACAGAAGAAACTAAATATTAGGCATGCAAAGTTGATTTCATTTTTACAAGAATATATTTTTTTCTTAAAGCGTAAGTCGGGTAAGAAGAATCAAGTAGTTGATGCCTTAAGTAGGTGTGTAGCACTTTTGATAACAATTGAAAATGAATTAGTATGGTTTTAGGTAGTTAAGGAATTATATGAAGGTGATTCATATTTTGGTGATGTTGTGAGACAATGTAAGGACCCTATAATGGGTAGTGGTTCTTCTGATTATTTGATGCAAGATGGTTATTTATTCAGGGGAAAATAGTTGTGCATCGCTTTTGGTTCAATGAGAGAATATATTATAAGAGAATTGCATAATGTTGGATTAGCTGGACACTTTGGTATAAGTAAAACAATTACTCTTGTCGTATAAAAGTATCATTTGCCGAAGGTAAAGAGGTACATAAGTAGGATCGTATCAAGATGTAGAGTGTGTCAAATGGCTAAGGGCCATGCACAGAATAATGGGTTATATATGTCATTACATGTCCTTACAGGGCCATGGGTTGATTTGAGTATGGATTTCATGTTAGGACTTCCTAACATACAAGGAGGGAATGATTCTACCTTTGCTGTAGTTGATATATTCTCTAATATGGCACATTTCATTGCTCACAATACAACTAATGATGCTTCCAGAATTACAGATTTGTTTTTTTCAGAAGTGGTTAGGTTGCATGTAGTTCCAAGAATGATCACTTCATATCGGGACAAAAATTTTGTGAGTCACTTTTGGAAGACTTTGTGGAGGAAAATGGGGACATAACTATAGTCGGTAGTGCATATTACCCCCAGACTGATGAGTAGACAAAAGTAGTGAACATAAGCTTGGGAAATCTCTTACGTTGCATAGTTGGAAAAAATCCAAAATAATGAGATTTGGCTTTACCACAAGCTGTGTTTTCTTATAACAACTCAGTAAACAAGTCAATAGGGAGGTCTCCTTTCCAGATTATATATGGTAGGAACCCCAAGGGAGTCCTGGATATGATTGTGCCACCTAGTGAATAAAAAACCAGTGATGATGCAGAAGTATTTGCAGAACACATGATATAATTACAGGAAGAAGTGAGGGAGAAGCTGAAAGTTAGTAATGCAAAATATAAAGCAGCTACAGACACTAGTAGGAGAGTAAATTTATTGAAGAAGGATATATGATGATGGTTCATTTTATAAAGGAGAGGTTTTCAAAGGGGACATATACTAAACTAAAGTATAAGAAGATTGGGCCATGTAGGATTCTGAAGAAAATGAGGGATAATGTCTACAAGGTGGAGCTACCTGACAACTTTGTTATTTCACTAGTTTTTAATGGTTTTAACTTATATAAGTTTCCAATTCATGAGGAAAATGTCTTGGAGGAGGAAGAAATAAAATGGGAGCAGCAAATGTCGAATAAGAAAAAGGAGAGGGTAATGCATGTATTGGACCAAAAGACAGTCACTACTTGGCATGGGAGCTACAAAAAATATTTGGTACAATGGGAAGATTTGCAACAGCAAGAAAATGCTTGGATTTCTAAGTGTGAGTTGAAGAAGATTGACAGTTGGTGTCCCCAAATTTCACCCTAAAATATGGGACTACCCATTTTTTAAAAATTGTACTTTTAAAATAATGGGTCTTTTTGTGTTTTTATTGCCAGAAGATGTATTTATTACGTTAAGATATTCCTAGTGAATAATATGAGCCAATTTCAGTAAATACCCAGATACCGAAACTCATTTTATCCCTCCACCAAGTTTTATCTGTGGGAAATTTTTATTTAATTATTTATTAAATAAATAATGCCCCATTTGAAATAAATTGTGCTCCGGTTGAATCATGTTGAAATTTTGCATGCCAGTATTCACACCATCTCAATAGGGTTTTCACCAGGAATGAATTCAGAGCTTTATCTGTGACTTTTGGCAATGTTTTTCATTTTTATTTATTTCTTTTGTGTTTTTCTCTGGTTTTCCGCGTTGTCTTGTCTATTAAATTCCGTTAGGTCCGTTCTTTTTTTTGTATAGTCTATTTAATTGCTTGGAACATTCGGAGATCATTTATAGCCACTGCACAAGAAGATAATCAACCTCAGAAAGCAAACTTCTGATACCAAAAAAGATGAAGTCAAGCACAAAAAGCCTCTCCTAGGGTAAGTCGCACTTTTTGGAATAAATAAATCTAAGCTGCAATGGGAATTTTGGTAGTGGCAAGCAGGCGGGAATTTCTTAACTACCTTACAGGGTACTTTTTCCCATGAATTCAAAGTCACTTAAGTTGCAATGGGAATTTCGGTAGTGACAGGTAGGCAGGAATTTCTTACCTACCTTGCAGGGTACTTTTTCCCATGAAGTCGAAGTCATTTAAGCTGCAATGGGAATTTTGGTAGTGGAAGGAAGGCAGGAATTTCTTACATGTCTTGCCTTGCAGGGTACTTTTTCCCATGAATTCAAAGTCACTTAAGCTGCAATGGGAATAGTAGAGGTGGCAGGAAAGTGGGAATTTCTTACCTGCCTTGTAGGGTTAAAATTCTCATTATAAAAAAAAATACTTAAAGCACCGACGGTAATTTCTTACCTGCCTTGTAGGGTAAAACTTTCTCATGATGAAAGTCAAATCACTTAAGTGGAAGAGAGGATTTTTGGAGCTGCAGTGCAGGGTGGAAATTCCCATCAAGTTGACTTCTTATTTTTAGTGACTACCCTTGCCAAAAAGTGTGACCCACCTTGGGTGAATAACAATACATTTAATAATATTTATTAATGGTTTATTCACCCAATTTTGGTGCCATAAATAGAAGGAAAGTCAATACAAGTGGAAGAGCTAAGGAGAAGTCAAGGATGCATGCTAAAAATAAATAAAATAAATTTATTTAAAAGCAACCAACAACATGCATAATTAGGCACCCAATTTGGGTGAATAAACATGATTGTTTATTAATTAAATTTCCAGAAATAGGAAGGGAAATTATTAAAAATAGTATGCTGAGGATTATATAAGCATGAGCTTCCATAATAAAGAAGCAATTAATTATTTTTTCTAAGGATTGCAGCCCAGATAGGTTTTGGCACCAAGGAAAGGAGATTTTTGCATCAAAAGGTGTTTTTCATTGCTCAGGGAGCTTTAAGGTTTGACACTTAGCATTGGAATGGCTTGATTCTTGCTAGGATAATTATTTATATGTTGGTATAAGTGCTCTGGTAAATTAAATAATATTGTTGCTTGTTTTGTATGCAAGCAAAGCCTCAAATTTTGGGGCAGCAGGCTTTATATGCAGATTTTGGTGATAAAAATCAAAGTGTTCATGCCTAATGGACCCCATATTTGTCTAAATTAATTGCAGGTATTTATCATAGGTTCTCATATAATTAAAAGGGAGTTCAAATCAATGTTAGGTACATTGAATAAATCTTCTGAATCTGAAGAAATTGTCCAGATCTACACAAATTGATTCAATTACAAGAGATTTCGAGCAAAATTAAAAGAAAAAGAGATCAGACAAAGATTGTTCTAGCCATAATGAAACATGATGAAAGAAAAGGATCAGCATAGAATCATTCATAGCTTCCAAATTTTCTGAAGTCAATGATATAGACATAGGCCCTGAACATATCACCGATTTAATTGACAAATCCAGATCTCATAATTGCAAAGGCTTCTGGGAAAAAATTCATCCTCTTGTTTCTAACATAGCCCATGTAGAAGTCAGTGCATGGAAAATTCCTTCCACGATCTTGTGCATGTGCTCCCAATCTTCCAGTTGAAGCCTTCATTGAATTTACTTGTACTTTCCTTCACCCGGGAGTGCTTTCCAGAATTTTTAATCGCTCATATGCAATTAAAAATAAAAAATGATGAGTTTTTTTTTAATTATTTATGGACAAACATTGCACTGGTGCATGTATTGGAGAAGAACTGAAAAATCTTCAAGGTTAAGAGGGAAGACAAGTTTCAAAGGCAATACCCGCAAGAAAATCACAGTCATGCATAGCTTCTAGATCCAATTTGGTGAGAATAAAAGGCAAAAGAGTCAATCACATGCAGAATATGGAAAAAGAACAAGACTGGGAAGTGTTGCATCTTTCTTCTTAATTTCTTTTCCTCTTTCTTCTTCTTTCTTTTATTTTCTCTAAAAAAGTAATTGAGTAATCAATTAAATTATAAAACTTAAGTGATTGGTTTAAAATCCGTTACTTGAAGAAGTCAATTAATTGGAAATAGGTAGCAACACATGACAAAATAGAAGGTTCTATTTTTTAGTTATAAATCATGCTATGTCATGCAAAGAGGAATTCCAGGAGGAATATTTCCAGTTGTTTCCCTTTTCATAGCTTTCGCATCAAGGAATTCATTTAAAAGCTTTCTTACTTGTAATTTCCCTTTATACACTATAAATAGAGGAAGAACCTACGAGTTAAAGGATTGGAATTTGTAATCAACATTCTTTATGTCCCATACTTTGAGCTGAAATCCTCTGATAGCTTTCTGTAAGTAAAGGAATAGAGAAGAGATTTATGGAGAAATTTTTTTCAATGGTGCACTCATCATCTTATTTCTTTTTAGATCTACTGCATAAACTTTTGTGTTATCTTAGATCTAGATCTAAAACTTTCCCTTGCTTCAAATTCTGCATGTTCAAGATCTATTTGCTTCATCTATGTGAATGTGATCAACTCTGTCAACTATTGGTTAGGTTTGCACATTTCCTAAATCCTTTCTTCTCACATTTAATTATTTCCCTTTCCTACACATATTACTTTACAACTGCTTACTTGCTGTGAAATTGCCTAGTTATGGTCCATGAGCTATGTAGTTAAAGTAATACAAATAGATAGATATTAGGAAATACAATTGACACAATATTAAACGGGAGCCTCACCGGTAAATGAGGGAGATTTATCTCATGACTGCCTAGGTTTTCAGCTGTGCAGAAAACATAGCCAACAACATTGGAAAATTTTACGAATTTCATCAACTGAATTCCCATGAGCATAATTCTTTTTAACCAGGGGAGAATGATACGAGAGCATAATTTCCAAAGACCATAAATTTTTATCCGATGAATCATCTTGAAATTTTTCAGGGTGTTATATTTTTATTAGTAACATGCCACGCCAATGTTTCTAGAAAGGTTGGCTGACTTTTTGGCATTTTTTTGGGGCCCAATTCATTCATCTAGTGGTCTAAAATTGGCTTTGAACCTTTTTGGTGGTTTCATTTAACACTTAGTGTTTTAATATATTTTTATTTTTTTATGTAATAATTTAATATTTGATGTACACCTTAATTTATAAAGGCATATTTTGTACGAAAAAATTGGGGTCCATCTGAGGTGTTTTAATTTTTTGGGTTTTTTAAGTTTTAAGGTTTTCCTAGAGAGTGTGGGAAATAAAAGGAAGATTGTAAGGTTGCACAAGATTAGTATGGATTCCGAAATGAGAAGAAAACTATTTTGAAGATTCTATTTTTTTGCAAATTGTTTATGTGTGTTTTGGAGGTATTTCAACCTATTGCAGTTGGATCCACATCATTAGCCTTCCTATTACACATGATTATGACATACAACCAGAATCTATACCCAATGACTACATAGTCAAATTCTTGCATCATGGTGACACTTTTACCATCCTAGTTCTAAACCAAAAGGTATGCCACCACCCCCTCAAAAAATGAAACCCGACTATTTTTACAATGTTATTGATCAACCTTATGAGATTTTGTTAACACTAATAAAAAAGAGGTTAATTTGATTACCACCCAATGATCATCACCCTCCTCATCAGTTTTTGTGAGAAAAGGTTCTTCCCTTTTGCAATCGTCATCATATTAATGGACATTGTGATAATGATTATTATACATTGGATGAAAAACTTAAGTCATTAGAATACAAATGCGTTATAGCTTATGAGAAATGGTATTTAGATAGATTTAATTCACCTCCTCCACAGCATAATCCTTCAGAAAATTCTACAATTGATTAGCATTCTTATATTTTTGCATCTAGAGATGTTTCTCACACCAAATTTCTTCCTACACGTGGTCAATCTAAGCCCATCTACAAATGCATCAAAAAAGACCAAGGGATTATCCCAAAAGTTGCATAGGTAACTTCAACAAACCCTTCATATAGATACATTATGCGTCACATCAAGCTAAATATTTGTTTTTAAATTCCCTAGTGCATTTTCAATACCTTAGATCACTACTCAACATCAAGCGCACAAAGAATTTTTCGTGCATCCAATGTTTTACTCATTACATCTCTAATCCACACTTCTCATGTTTTTACCCTTTCACCAAGTTTATTTTGGGAATATTTACGGATCGCCCTTCCTTCTTTTTTAAGAATAGGTTTCCTCATCCTATATGCTCGCATGGACTTATATAATGGTTATTCCTAATCTATGAAGTGTTTTCTCCCATGGTTATGTGAATATCACTAATAAGGCATAGTCAAACACTTATTCCAGCATACAGATCTCATACATCACATATTGGTTGTTGCATTGCTATACATTTCTCTTCTTCGAGGCCCTCTTTGGAAAATATTACTACCACCGTTAAATTGGAAGTTGAGTCACATTATTTAGCACATTTGAGGTCTGGACCTCCATCATCTATAGCGTTTGATTCAACTCTTCAGAAGGTTCTAATTGGATACCTTTCATGTTATCACATTTCTTGTACATAGTTATGCACTACAAAATACAAAAAATACGAATATAATCACAAAAAGCAAAAACATTCAAAAAATTTCAAAAATTTAAAAAGTAGGACTTGTTTCTCTAGCATGAATTGTTAGCACTTTACATTATACGTATTATTTATCCTTTTGATTCAATAAATAGCATTTTTATTATTTACACACATAACTTCACATGATACATTGAGCATGATGTAAAACATACAGTTCGATACATGATCATGGGAGCTCTTGTGGTTCCTTGCATGCTTCTTCTAGGGTCATCCCTCCACACAAACTAGGTGTTATTATTTCAATATATTGTCTTTTCACTTCCTCATTACGCTTGATTACATGCTTTTTGTATTTTCTATCTTTTGAACTAACAGGGCTAACACATGTGTCTTGTGTGGTGTTGAAAAATGTCATTTCATATGCTCTTATATATCCCTTGTTATGTCATTTCATCACATTATGATACTCTTTTTTTCTATGCATGATTTTTATTTGTGTGTATAGTTACTTACTTGTTACTTTCTTATGGCCCAAGGGCCTTATTTGTCTTGTGATAACTTGGGTGTCCCATATTTGTGGCATCATGCATTTCTTGTGTGACATTGCATCTCTTAATTGTAGGCCAAGGGCCTTGATTGTCTTACGACAACATGGGTATCCCATGTTTTTAGGCTCTACGCCTTTTATGTGACAAAGTTTTCATTTTTATCATTGTACTTACATATGAACTATTATTGATTACTACTAGTTTTCTTGTTGGCATTATTTTTGTTATTATTTCTCTTGTTGTGTGTCATGTTCTCCACCATGTGCATCCTTTTTGTAGGTACAGGTTATTCTTGGTGGCCACCACATCATCCCTTTCTATGTTTTCTACACAAATTATCATATTTATATTACATGGTTACAAATCTATTATTTTGATCCACGCACTCAAACTCTTTATCACACACACCTCAAAAAATGGTGCATTCATCTAGGTATATTTTACACGTATGGCATACATAGAAATAATTTTGTGCCCAAACACAAGTAGGAATAGATACAAAATACTCAGAAATAGCATAATACACAGAAATTCAACAAAGCAAGAAAATGCTCAAAAACATACATTATGGTTAGGATCATACGGATGTTCCTGGCCAATTTATACATATTTTACCCAAGGGTAGTTACAAAAAAATTCTCAGTACTTTTAGATTTTCACCTACATACAGGTTTTTTCCATAGTTTCATACTCAAATGACTCAGTTCATATCAGTTTCGGGGGGCATGAAATGTTTCGTTCCTTCTTCTTTGTAGCATACAATTTCAATTTCAATTTCATGGATACTGGGGGCATAGGTCTCCTTTCTCTGACTACATTTTAACAAATTATGTATTTATTCAATTTCTACAATTGTGTGGAACATGGGGAGAGTACGGGGACAATTCATTTTTTTTATATTATGTGTCCTAATTTGTAAAATTGGGCCTAGATTCATCTACAACGATGTGGTTCATGGGTTCATGGAAGGTATCAAAATAAATAAGTTCTTCATAGGCAATCCTTCTTCTCCTCTTACACCTAAAGGGTAAGATATCATATTTTTTGAATGACTTTGATACATAGTCTTATTCGTTCACGGTGTTCTTTAACTCTTAATTATTCTTCTCTCTCTTTGGTATCCGTGTGTTGGGTTCCATACACCCAATACTTTTTAATCTCCTCAGCACAATTGAGGACAAATCACCACCAATTCTTTAGCAACTTTTAGCAACCCAAAAATCCAAATACAAGCAAAGAATGGGAAATTCTTACCTATGTAAAACAAACAGGTGTATTCCTTCCATGTTTTGCATCTCTTTATTTCACTCTTTTTAGTTTCAGATTTAATTTACATTGCATCATTACATTTGAATTTGTTATCCCGTAAAATTGACAAGGGCAATTTTACCGATAACCATACCGAAAATTTTGTTTCGATCCCTCATTAGGGATCCCGTGCGTTCGGAACGTTGCAAAATCCCTTTCCGAGAAATCTGGTTTTCCGAACTTAGTCATTTTTTGGTATTTTTTGGCTGGGCGCATGGAATTACTATGTAACACCAACTTCTGGTGCGCCCCCTTTAAATCCTTTGGCGCATACTTTTCAGTGTCAACACACCTTTCGGTGCGCCTTGCATGTTGAGTTTTCTCTGCGTGCGCCAAGGTGCATACACCTTCATGTTAGCACAATTTTTGTTGCACCACTTTTCGGTGCGCCAAAGGGCGCACATAATCGCATGACAACACAACTTTTGGTGTGCCAAAGGTGCGCTTAGTTTCATGCTGGCAAATGCTTTCATGCACCAAAGGGCGCATGCCTTCCCATGTCGACAGTAACTTTGGTGCGCCCTTCACAAAGTGGGTGGTGCATTTATGACCTGCTCACCTATATATATGTTTTTGCACGCCCAAAATGTCATTTTCACCAGTCGCATAGCACGTGATTTTTCTGATCCTGTCAGCCCTTGCCTCGTCGTTTTCATCACCTTGTGGACCCATTTGCAAGATTCTCGCTATTTATCTGGTAAGAGGTTCTTCTCCCTCTCGTGCGTTTTACATTTTTGGTCCTTGGTGTGCTCATGGTCTGGTTTTAGTTTGCATTTGGAGTTTTGAAATATCAAATGTTGATCCAAGCCTCCTCCTTTTGCTATCATCCCATGTCCCTCCCCCTCTTTCCAGATCCGCTGGTAGAGGAAGTTCTTCTTAAAAACATGGTCTGAAAACCCTTTGGATTTAACCATTTTATTTCCCAAACACATCTTAGAAGGAATGGAGAAAAGAGGACTGTTTTTCCCTTTTGCGCATCAGCGCGTCATGCAACATCATAAATAGTTGCGCCCTTTTGGCGCATCTGTCCCCCCTGCAACATGAATAGAACCTGCACCAATGGCACACCCATCATGCCTGTTGCATCATAAAATTCTGCGCCCTCAAGGCGCATCTCCTCCATATGCTGCAAACTCTAGCCTTACGCCCTCTTGGTGCATCAACCTTCCTTTTTGCATTGCATATCTATGCACCCCTTCAGCACACCCCACATCTGCGCAACATCAGCTTTATTCACACTAAGTACAAAGCTTTGAAGGCGCAGGCGCATCCCTCCTTATAGTAACATTCGTGTTGTGCAAACTTCCCGTGCACCGCGCCATGTTCCCTTTGGCGCACGAAATGTTCTTGTTACACAAACCATGCATGCGCCTCAGGCGCACCAAATCCCAATGTAACATGAAAATTCCATGCACCTTTGGCTCATCCTGTCTCCATGCAACATGATGTTTTCATGCGCCCTTTGCAAAAATGCGCCCTGCGGTATTCATACGCCATGCGCCTTTGGCGCCAGTCTAACCCTTGCAACACACTTTCCCCGTGCGCCTCACCTATTTAGCCCTGTAAGCTGCAGCTTTCATGCGCCATGTGCCCTGAGTCTCAAAATCTCTAACTCTTTCTTCTGCTAACATTTCAATGGAAGATCAAATGGCTAATTCAACCTTTTCGGATTGGGTCTCGCTTCTTCTTCATGCAGATCAGCAACTGAGTTCGAAAGAACATATGTCTACATCCAGCAAGAGACCCACCAAATCCAAAGGAAAGGCCAAACTTATAGAAGAAGAGATGAAATATAAATATCAGAGGGTCAGAATGCCCGAGTCCCAGGCCGAGTGTAGCATGGACGTCAGAGACTCAGAATTGGGACATATTGATATGGAGGAATTCTGGGCTAGAACTCAAAAAGTCACAAGGAGTCCATGGATGGACAAACTGATAGGCAGCGCCCTGCACTTCACTGGCGGAATCCCAGTTAGCGCCGTCAACAATGAATTCTTGATGGTGATTGCCCAATGTTACAACAAAGACACAAGGTGTGTCGTAAACAACAAGGGCAAGGTAATCATTAACCTCACTACCCGTCACTTTGAAGGAATACTCGGCATACCTCATCACCGGCACTTTGTGGCCGTCAGTCAAGTAGATTGCATTAAGGCATGGGATGACAATGCAGATCAGTGTATGTAACTAATGAATGAGGTTTACTTGAAAAACAAAAAGGTAGTAACCCGGTGGCCCCAAATCATCCACCGCAGCGACTTCTCAGAGGAGCTCAGCGATACCATTACGTTCCTGAGCAGGGTCTTCGGGCTTTCTGACGCCCATTATTTCCATAAATGGATGTTGCGGTACTTAGAGACCATGAACAAGAATATGTCTGATCAGCGCTTTTGCTGGGGAGAGATTATAAGCAGCACAATCTCTGAGTAGCTACAACAATTTAGCACAACAAGGGCATTCCATATGAACTCCTACGTGGTCTACTCTGCAGCATCAGCGAGGGACTATCCAGGCCTGACGCGGAGTGGAGTTTGGCCTCAGGTCAGGATATACGAGTACTACCCGGAATTGAGGCTGGAGAATAGCATCTCCCAATTCACAAAAGTTAACGATGTGTTTTTCTATCACATCATCTGCCTACTGAGGCCGAACATGACTTATGGTCGCACGACCAAAAGTATAGTAGCAGCCACTGAGAAATGGGGGGCCCTATTCACCCAGTTTCCCACATTCACCAATCTAAGGGCTGCCAACTTTTTAGGAGATCCAACCAAGCTACCGAGGTATGCTGGACCTAAACTGATTCTGCTGGAGCTGTCTAGGTAGCTGATCACATACCACGAGAAATGCCTGAAAAGAAAGAAGGGTAGAACTCCTTTCCCCCTAACGGTGGGCCGATATACATGCTCCACCCACCACAAGGTGAAGGAAATGTTCGCAGAGCTGGAGTTAGTCAATTTGAAACATGATTTCTCATCCAGGCCTACCTTCGACCCAAGGAGCTGTCTGCCAAGGGAGAAACTTGATCCAATCCATGTCCCTCAGATCGAGGACATTTACATTGACATCATCCATGAGGTGGAGCTCAGAAGAAAGGATCATTCTCGCCTAGCCTTGGCAGAAATCGTCCAATATGGGGTAGCCATTGTCCCCGAAGGCTACCAAACAACGGAAGATGAAATAGACAAGGTATATACTGACACAGGTGGGGACGATTGGCCCTTTCCGGCCATTGATAGAACTAAGGCTCCTCAGAAAATTAAGGAGAGGGTCAAGGAGACTTTGCATAGGACAGAGCATTGGTGCCGGATGAACGGCCTAATCTACCTCGAGGTTGATTTCACAACCTCCCCACTGGGTAACGCACCTCCACGATCCAAACAGCAGCCTAAAGGCAAGGGCAAAGGCATAGAAGGTGAATTCAGCGCCACTCTAGAAGAAGCTCCAGCAAGTCCTCCTTCTGCGGCACCTGAGCAGGTAATAACTTTGGCTTCGCCAGAGAAAGAAGCAGAAGAGGAAGTTCCAATAGGCCCATCCACTCAGGATGTCGGCATTGCCACAACAACCAAGGTTCCTTCCGTCCCATCTTCCTCTCTTCCTTCCCCTCCTCAAGTAACTCAAGCGACCATCCCTTTGGTCGTGTCCTCTTCCCCTTCTTCTACTGTTCCCCCCGCCTCTTCGTCTATCTTCTCTTCCCTCGCTGATCTATCCTCCTCCATTTCTTCCCTTATCTCCGAGCTCCCTTCCCTTCCTATGTTTTCCGTAGCTGCAGTTTCCCTTCCTTCTGTCGGCACTTCTTCGGCTATTCTCTCAATGCCGCCGCCACGTGTCTCCACGTTTTTCCCCTCTTCTACTGCAGCTGCCCCCTCCTCTGTTCCCGGTCCTTCTACCATAGGTCCAGCCTAGATCTCTCAGTAGCTAAGTCAACAAAAGAGGAAAGTTCCCATCACTCCGATGGACTTTTCCGTGATCCCATCTAAGGGGGTGAAGAAGCAGAAGCCTGTCACACGCTTCTCTAAAAGTGTTGTAGGGGAGAGAGTTATGGAAATCACATACCCCAATCCCCTCAAAGAGAAAAAGGATCTGTCTCCGACAGATTTTACTATGACCCAAGTCACAATGGGGACATCTTCAGAAAGTCTTCAGGGGGAGGCTCTTTCTGCAGTTGACGCCCTCTGTAAAAAGCTTCAGGAAATCAAGGAAGAGAAAAGGCAACTAAAGGAGCAAAACAAATATTTTCTCCAAGCCTTACAGAAGATGGGTAGTGCGCCTCCCACAACTTCTGCCCAGACTTCTGAGCTTCTCAGCAGGAGAAAATTAATGAGTATGCCAAGATCAGCGAGCAGGGTATGGCCGTTTCCGCTTGGAGGAGCCAAATCCTCAAAGACAACGAAAAAGTGATCGCCGAGTTCTCCGACTTGTACCTGAATATCAGTAAGGCGAATAAAGAGCTCCAAGCGTTAGCAGGGCCCATATCAGAAGAGCTGGAACATGCTAGACTGTAGCACGAGGCCTTCCAACAAATGTTCGACTGTTCAGTCGATGATCTGGTCAAGTTCAGCGTCTTCGGCCATCCAAGGGCCCTTAACAAAATCATGTCCACTCTGGACTACCGGGTGGATCAGCTAGAATTTATTCTAGAAAAGATTGACAAAGTGAAGGAAGAAGCCCTGGACGCAATGCACCAAATGGAATGAATTGTTCTTAATATGTCGCCAGGGTTGCTTACTCCTTCCTTCACTTTAAGGAAAGCTGATGAAACCACCCGGATCTTCAAGGAGGTCACTTCTCAAGGAACGGGGCCAGAGGTCACATTTGACACAGAATCTATCAACAACCTGCTGGCCTGTAGGGACTTCGTCGGGTTCCTCATTGAGGCAGAAAAGGACTTTTCCAAACTCCCAGAGAAGCTCATAGATGAGCGGGGGACTTGTGAGGCGATAAGTGATAGGCACAAGGATCCTTCTTAGGATCAACTAGGGCCAATAATCAACAAGTTCATGGAATACCGCTCTCAGTTCCATATCTCGTCACCTGAGGAGCAACAAAAGCAGTCCACCCCCTTTCGGCTGCAAGATGATGATGACGAATAGTTGCTTCTTCTTCTTCTTCCCTTTCTCTTCTTCGTCTTTCTGGAAATATCTGAAGTATGTTGATGCGAATGATGACATCATCCGTGTTGCATCATGGGATGATGTCATCCATCAAGTTGTAAAAATTCAACATGACTTTTAGATATTTTGTAAATATCTTTGTAAATAGTTGTTGGTTCCTTTTTGCCTTCTTTCCTCTTCTTCTTCTATAAATACTCCAATACTTGTAGTATTGTGGGATGGATGAATATCTTTCAGATGAAAAATAGAAGTGAAGAAAAAAGACTTTAAGCTTTCATGTAACAGAAGAAAACAATAATACAAATATTGAGACTTTGTGATGAATAGCTATGTTATGCATCAGACCTTTCTTATGTTAGATCTGTATGTGTTTATTTTGTTAGATTCATATCTGCTTTTTTGTCATTTATTCATCATCAGTATTGCTTTGTTTGTTTATGCAAGTAGGTTTGGCTCTGTTTACTACCAATCCCAAAACATAAATCTTCTGACCTTTCTGCTTTGGAATTCATTTCTTTTCTTCCTTCGGACCTGCTCTTTCCTCATCCCCTCTTCCTTTCCCTTCTTTTCACAGTCGGAAACACCCCACTGGGATGAGATCCCAAACCCCCGAAGGCAGAATCTGTGAGACTTGCATAGATTCCTGCTGGTAGAATAGCAATAAACCAGTTTCGCTTTGTTGACTCAAAGAGGGGCTATGCCCTGCACACTGTTGGCTCGTCTATCCATAGATCTGTCCATGCGACAGATTTTCAAACCAACAGTTTTTGGCGACTCCGCTGGGGATCGAACAGATCTATCAGATCTTTGATAGTGATAGAATAGAAAATCAGAAAAAATCAAAAAAATCACTATCTGTTTTTAAATCTAAACTTTTTGTTAAAAAATCTAAAAATTTGCAAAAGTGCTCTGAATTGAAAATTTTCTTCTGAGATCCATAGATCTGGCCCAGTTACAAATCTTTAGTTCGCTGAGTTTTTATAAAAATCAGTATTTTGCCGTAGATCTGAATTTTTGGCTGTTTGCTAAAAGTTTGAAACCCTCTGAAAAAAGTCAAAATCAGATCCGAAAATCAGCTTGCTATTCTTCTCTGTCATTTTATCCTCGTCATTATTTGTCATTAACCGCAATCAGTTTTCTGAAAAGGATAGTTTTTAAATATTTAGAAAAGTATTTGCTGCTGGTTTTTGACAGAAAAACCAGAAAATCAGCAAGTACAGCCAAAAATAAATTTCAAATCTGCGCCATAACATTGCAGATCTGGAAGGTACGCTGGCAAGTGAACCTTTTACGCGCAGCAGGAGAGCTCGTGGAGAAGCTGATCCTACTTTCGATCTGCTTCAAAGGCACAATTTCAGCGTGACGCCGGCACATTTTTCAACACTAAGTTCAGCTGATCGGTCAGCCAGGAGTGTCTCACCTCCACAAAGAAAAATTCTTTCACAGGGGGCATCCACATCCCTTTGTAGTGCCTTGCTACTCAGCGGAACCATACTTCCAGCTCGTATTCTCTTTCCGGCTTTTCAAATGGCAGTACCATGGGGAAACGCTATGGGTCCTTTGGCTTTACCACATCCAGTTCACGTGCTCCCTCACGGAAATCGAAAGAATTTTCCCAAATTCAACGGGAGCAGAAATCAAAACACGGATTCCCACATATCTGCATTCATCATGTCATGCAGTATTTTGGATGTAACTCATGAAGATGTGTCGGTTCGCCTTTTTCTGGAAACCCTACAAGGACTTGCAGCTGAATGGTTTCAACATTTACCGGCCAGATCTATTACCATTTGGGCCACCTTGCGGGATGCTTTCAAAGACAGATACAAGCCTTCAGAGGATGCATTTGCATTATTATCACGAATCACTCACCTAAAGAAGGAGGCCAATGAGACCATGTGTGATTTTATCGCCTGGTTCAATGCACTAATCAACCGTGTCCCTGTTGCCATGCTTCCAACGCCAGAAAATCAGAAATGTTTCTTTGTAAACGCTATGAGCTCGAAAGTTAGTTTCTTGCTCCTTCAAGAGCGAGTGGCTACCTTGATTCTTGCCTAGGCTGCTGCCATTCGAATAGAGGATAATTTGATAATATCTGGCTAATTGAAAAAGGAATCAGCCAAGCCTAAATCTTTGGGCCCTTCACCCACTACTTCGTCTGATCCAGCCTTTCAAAAGATGGCGAATGACTTGCTTGCATTAAAGAAGCAGTTGGCCCAGGCCTCCCCTAGTTCCTCATATCGGGATATTCCGCGGAGGAATTTCGTTCCTAACAATGTTTCACAAAGGCCGTGCTTACCCACAACTGCTCCACGGTTGGCACTTGAGGCTTCTCCGGTCAATGCTCTAGCTGAAATCGAAGAAGAAGAGTAGTATTATGAAGAACCTTCGTCTCAGGGCGAAGATGATCAGGATGTCGGTGAACCGACTGGCGACTCTACTATCGGGTATATGGAATTTGATGAGGAGGAATATGATGAAGAAGAGGGTACCCAGGGATATGCAAGCGGATAGTCATACGCTGTTTTTACTCGCTCGCAAGGAAAAGAAGCGGAAGTTGCTGCCCATGTCCAGCAGGAGAAGGCCATGTCAAACGCACCTCTGATCATTGCTAAAAGAGGTAATCCTCTTCCTACTCAACTCCCTGGCAAATCTTTTACAAGGAAATCCTTTCCCCCTATCTCTCCTCCAAATCCATCCTCTCACGTTCCTACCAAGACCACTAATCCTATTCCACTATCGCGAAGTGAGGGACTCATTCCTTCACCAACGCAACCCTTGGCCGCATTTGATATCATAGATCATGCGAAAAAGACCAAGATCCAAATGTCTGAGGCTGAGTATCTTCAGTCAAATCCCGAACAACTAGTAAGATTGACTAAGTATATTCAAAGTCAAGCTATTGTATCTAAGCAGGTTTCCCCAAAAGGAATCCTGTCCACTCCCCCTGAATCTCACATAAATGTTGCTTCAACATCGACATCAGGCAAGATAGATCCTTTCTATCTCTCCCTGCTAATCAATGGACACAAGCTGAGTAACTGCATAATTGATTCTGGGGCTTCTGATAACATCATGCCGGCAAAAGTCTCCCCATGCTCTAGGCCTCACTCTTACCAAGCCTTTTGGCAGATGTTATTCCTTGGAAACCAAGCAGGTTCCGTTGGTTTGGCTAAATCAAAGATGCGCAATTTGCATTTGCGGCTTTCCTAGATAAAAGAGTAAAAATGACATTCCTCGTTGCTGACATTCCGACAGCGTATGGAATTTTGCTGGGAAGAAGTTTTTGCAGCGAAGTTGGTGTAGAAATTCATATGGACTGGTCTAAAGCTAGAATTCCCGTCAAAGGTGTAATGCAGACTTTGGAGCCGGAATCACAAAAGAAGTACTTGGTTACTAGCTCTGAGGACCCCAAAGCTCAAATCCTTTTTGAATCATCAGGGATGGGGAACTACTTCTTGTCTACCGAGTCTGATAAAATGGTTGTTCTCATTCAAGAAGGAGATCTTAATAAGATCTGGACCTTACAGTTCGATGGCAGCTATGCAACCTGTGGATGTGGCACCGGAGCCATGCTAATATCTCCCGAGGAAGAGGTCATTCCTCTCTCTTTCAAGTTGCAGTTCTTTAACACAAATAATACTGCTGAGTATGAATATTTGTTACTTGGCACGCAAGCTGCAAGGGAAAGAGGGATTAAGAATATAAAAGTACAAGGTGATGCAGAGTTGGTTTGTAAATCAAGTCAAAAGCATTTACCAAGTGAAGAATGAAAGGCTTAGGGCATTACCGTAATGCAGTGTGGGGATAGCATCGAGGAGTTCGATGGTTTTTCAATAGAATCCATTCTAAGGGCTCAGAATGACATGGCCAATTCATTGGCCGTTTCAGCGCCCCTCATGCTCCCACACCCAGGTTTAAAAACAAACAAATACACCATTGAGGTGGTTTTCCGCTCGAGCGTGCCAGATAATTCTCAGCATTGGCAGGTGTTCAATGATGATAATCAACTCATTGCATCTCTAGAGAAGGTGGAAAATTTTTAAAGAATTACACTTTGAAGGATCTACTTCCACTTGCCGTGAATCAGTCACCAATCAAGACGATGAATCCGAAGGAAACGACGACATATGTCAGCTCAAAGGAAATAAAATTCCAAAAGGCCTAGTTTCTCTGGAGCACCTGTTTGACAAGAATGACCATTTTGTGAAAAAGAAGAGGCGAGATGACCCTGACTCATCCCCAGAAAACCGAACTGGTCAATATAGGTTCGATGGATCACCCGAAATTTGTGAACATTGGCAAATGTTGCACGCCTGAGGAGAAACAGAAAATGTTCAAGTTGTTAAAAAAATATATGGACGTGTTGGCATGGTCTTATGCCGATCTAAAGTCTTTTAAGCCAAAGGACATTCAACATGACATCCCGTTGAAAGAAGATGCCAAAGCCTTTCGCCAGAAGCAAAGGCACTATAATCCTAAGATCTTGGGTACTATCCAGGCCGAAATTCAGAAGATGCTGGATGCGAGAATCATCTTTCCTATCCATCACATTACTTGGGTAGCAAATATTGTGCCAGTGCACAAGAAAAATGGTGGGATACGCATATGCGTTAGACTTTCGCAATTTGAACCAGGCTTCCTTGAAAGACAACTACCCCCTTCCGATAATGGATCAAGTTCTACAAGTAGTAACTGGATCAGAGATGCTGTCCATGCTTGATGGTTTTTTCAGGCTATAATCAGATCGAAGTTTCACCTGAAGATCAATTTTTAAAACAACATTCACTACTCCCTTGGGTACATTTGCCTACAGCAGGATGCCTTTTGGCCTAACTAATGTTGGCGCCACTTTTTAGCGGGCCATGGAATTTGCATTCAAAGGTATGATGGGGAAATTCATTGTGGTTTATCTAGATGACTTAACCGTGTTCTCTAAACAACGAAATGATCATTGTGATCATTTGGAGCAAGTGTTGGCCAGGTGCCGAGAAACATGGGATTTCCCTAAATCCAAAAAAGTATGTTTTTAGAGTCACGAAAGGAAAGTTGCTAGGGCATGTGGTTAGCAAAGAAGGAACAAAGATATATACCGAAAGAGTTAAGGCTATTCAAAGCCTTACTCTGCCTACAAGCAAGACTGGTGTTCATTCTTTCTTTGGAAAGGTGAACTTTGTCAGGCGTTTTGTTCCTGACTTTGCTGAGAAGACCCATCACATATTGAACATGATGAAGGGGTCACCAATTTTCAGATGGTAGCGAAGAGGGAGAAAAGGTCATTTGAAGAAAATAAAAGCCTCTGTTGGTCATGCACCAGTCCTGGTATGTCCCAACTTCTCCAAGGACTTCATCATGTATAGTTACGCATCTGAGCATATTTGTGTCCGCAATCTTGATTCAAAAGAACTCGGACGATGTTGAATCTCTGATTGCCTTCATGAGTTCTACCCTCAAGCCTCACGAACTAAAAAATGAATCAATTGGAAAAGCATGCCTTCACCGTTGTCAAAGCAGTGAAGAATTTCAGGTATTACATTCTAAACTCGCATACGGTGGTGCTGGTCCCTGACACGGCGGTGAAATCAATTCTAACTCAGTAGGAGTTAGGAAGCTTGCGAGGGAATTAGATCACAAAGGTCCAAGAGTATGACCTGGATATTAAACCAACCAAGTTGGTAAGGGGCAAGGGCCTGTGGTCAGCTATATAGCTGAAAACAAAGATTTAGAAAACCCTGATGAAAGGGGGTGACTACACCAACGAAGCACAAGACCGGCTGAAAAAGCCTGATTCTCTGCCTCTGGTCCTATTTGTTGCGACTAGTGATGAATGGTACTCCGACATCGCTTTCTTCCTCACCTTACGGTGAATGCCCAATGCACCTAACTGCAAAGGAGAAGCGCACTATAAATCTCAGAGCAGCTAAATATGTCATCTAGAATAACGGTTTATATAAACGTGGAATAGATGGCATCTTTTTGCGATGTGTTGACAGACCCCAACAAGTAAAAATACTGGAAAATTTTCACAATTCAGCTTGTAGATGGCATTTCTCTTCCTCTGTGACTACTCATAAGATCATTTGAGCCACGTACTATTGGCCGACGCTCTTTCAAGATACAGCCACTTGGGTGGCAAAGTGTGAACCTTGCCAGCAATTTGTCGGCAAGCCCAAGTTGTCTGCTTTTGCCCTTAGGCCTGTCATTATCAATGAACCATTCAGACAATGGGGAATTGATTTTATTGTGTGCACTCAATCCTCAATCGAGTGCTGGACATAGCTATGTCCTTACAGCAACAGATTACTTCACCAAGTGGGTAGAAGCCATACCTATCAAACATGCCACTTCTGAGGTGGTTTTGCAATTTCATTAAAGAAAATATCATTGTCAGGTTTGGCGTTCCAAACAAAATTGTTGCTGATAATGCTTCTAACTTCTCCTCTTGGGAAGTTATTAGATTTTACTATGAATATGGTATAACTTTGGCTCACGCCTCAGATTATTACCCTTAGGGAAATGGTCAGGCGAAATCCAGTAACAAGAACTTGGTGACCATCATACGGAAGCTAGTGGATTGAGAATCAGTGAATGTGGCACAAGCCTTTGTACGATCGCTTTGTGGGCCGATCGTATTACTCCAAAGAGATCTCTCGGCATGTCACCTTTTCAAGTGTTATATGGCACTAATTCTGAACTTCCCATTTCTGCGGAACTTCTTGCTCTGGGTTTGGCACGAGCTATCGAAGATGAAACTTTCCAAAATTCTCTTGAAAAGAGAATCATGTATCTGACAGAGCTCGAAGAAAAGAGAGTAAGAGTGATCGACAGGATCACCGAACATCAGAATCAAGCAAGAGATTATTCGATAAAAAAGCAAAGCAAAGGGATTTTCAAGTGGGAGATCTCGTCCTTTTGTGGGACAAGCGAAGAGAGCCAAAGGGCATGCATGGAAAGTTTGATTCCCTGTGGAGAGGGCCCTTCAAGATCAAGCAGCTCAATGGAGAGAATAGCTTCTATCTCTCATATCTGGATGGAACTGAGCTCCCGCTTCCTTATAGCGGGCAACATCTGAAAATTTTCAGGAAGTAGAGCTTGCTCTCTTCTTTGTACAGTTTGCTTTCGTTGTGTGTTTGCTTTCGTTGTGTGTTTGTTTTCAGTTTGTTGTGTGTTTCTTTTGCTCCCCCCTCCGGTCACCCTTGTTTTTGACTCTGTTACCCAATGGATAGGCACATGAGATCTGGGATTCTCTACCCCCGAGTTTGCTCAGGGATAGTCCCCAGAAAGAGCCAGCTGTTATCCCGTAAAATTGACAAGGGCAATTTTACCGATAACCATACCGAAAATTTTGTTTTTGATCCCTCGTTAGGGATCCCGTGCGTTCGGAACGTTGCAAAATCCCTTTCCAGGAAATCTGGTTTTTCGAACTTAGTCTTTTTGGTCTTTTTTGGCTGGGCGCATGGAATTACTATGTAACACCAACTTTTGGTGCGCCCCCTTTAAAGCCTTTGGCGCATATTTTCCTGTGTCAACACACCTTTCGGTGTGCCTTGTATGTTGAGTCTTCTCTGCGTGCGCCAAGGCGCATGCGCCTTCATGTTAGCACAACTTTTGTTGCGCCACTTTTCGGTGCGCCAAAGGGCGCACATAATCTAATGACAACACAACTTTTGGTGTGCCAAAGGTGCGCTTAGTTTCATGCTGGCAAGCGCTTTGGTGCGCCAAAGGGCGCATGCCTTCCCATGTCGACAGCAACTTTGGTGCGCCCTTTCACAAAGTGGGTGGCGCATTTATGACCTGCTCACCTATATATATATGTTTTGTTTTTACGCACGCCCAAAATGTCATTTTCACCAGTCGCATAGCACGTGATTTCTTTTCTCTGAGCTTGTCAGCCCCTGCCCTCGTCGTTTTCAGCACGTTGTGGACCCGTTTGCAAGATTTTCTCTATTTATCCGGGTAAGTGCTCTTGTCTCTTCCATGCGTTTTACGTTTTTTGGTTCTTGTTGTGCTCATGGTCTGGTTTTAGTTTGCGTTTGGAGTATTAAAATATCAAATGTTGATCTAGCCTCCTCCTTTTGCTATCTTCCCGTTTTCCCTCCCCCTCTGTCCAGATCTGCTGTAGGGAACCTTGTCTGAAAAAACATGGTTTTGTTCCCCTTTTAATTGAGCCGTTTCATTGCCCCAATACCCTGCTAAACAAAAGGAATGGAGAAAAGAGGATTGTTTTTTCCCTATGGCGCATCGGCGCGTCTTGCTACATCATAAACAATTGCACCCTTTTGGCGCATCTGTCCCGCTCTGCAACATGACTAAAAACCCGCACCAATGGCACACCCATCACGCCTGTTGCATCATAAACTTCTGCGCCCTCAAGGTGCGTCTCCTCCATATGCTGCAAACACTAGCCCTGCGCCCTCAATGGCGCACCCAGCCCTTCCTTGTTGCATCGCATAAACATGCGCCCCTTTGGCGCACCCTGCATCTGCGCAACACTAGCTTAATCTGCGCCAAGTGCAAGAGCTTTGAAGGCGCAGGCGCATTCTTCGTTGCAAAAGCATTATGTCGTGTAAACCCTCCATGCGCTACGCCAAGTTAGCTTTGGCGCACGAGAATGTTTATATAACACAAAAGATTCATGCGCCAAAGGGTGCACCAAATCCCCATGTAACATGAAAAATCCATGCGCCTTCGGCGCATCCTGTCTCCGTGCAACACGATGTTTCTATGCGCCCTTTTGTAAAATGCATCCTGCAGCTTTCATGCGCCATGCACCTTTGGCGCCAGTTTAACCCTTGCAACATACTTTCCCCGTGCGCCTTACCTATTTAGCCCTGTATCCTGCAGCTTTCATGCGCCATGCGCCCCGAGTCTCAAAATCTCTAACTCTTTCTTCTGCTAACATTTCAATGGAAGATCAAATGGCTAATTTAACCTTTTCGGATTGGGTCTCGCTTCTTCTTCATGCAGATCAGCAACTGAGTTCGAAAGAACATATGTCTACATCCAGCAAGAGACCCACCAAATCCAAAGGAAAGGCCAAACTTACAGAAGAAGAGATGAAATATAAATATCAGAGGGTCAGAATGCCCGAGTCCCAGGCCGAAGTGTAGCATGGACGTCAGAGACTCAGAATTGGGACATATTGATATGGAGGAATTCTGGGCTAGAACTCAAAAAGTCACAAGGAGTCCATGGATGGACAAACTGATAGGCAGCGCCCTGCACTTCACCGGTGGAATCCCAGGTCAGCGCCGTCAACAATGAATTCTTGATGGTGATTGCCCAATGTTACAACAAAGACACAAGGTGTGTCGTAAACAGCAAGGGTGAGGTAATCATTAACCTCACTACCCGTCACTTTGAGGGAATACTCGGCATACCTCACCACCCGGCACTTTGTGGCCGTCAGTCAAGCAGATTGCATTAAGGCATGGGATGACAATGCAGATCAGTGTATGCAACTAATGAACGAGGTTTACTTGAAAAACAAAAAGGTAGTAACCCGGGTGGCCCCAAATCATCCACCGCAGCGACTTCTCAGAGGAGCTCAGCTGACACCATTACGTTCCTGAGCAGGGTCTTCGGGCTTTCTGACGCCCATTATTTCCATAAATGGATGTTGCGTTACTTAGAGACCATGAACAAGAATATGCCTGATCAGCGCTTTTGCTGGGGAGAGATTATAAGCAGCACAATCTCTGAGCAGCTACAACAATTTAGCACAACAGGGGCATTCCATATGAACTCCTACGTGGTCTACACTGCAGCATCAGAGAGGGACTATCCAGGCCTGACGCGGAGTGGAGTTTGGCCTCAGGTCAAGATATACGAGTACTACCCGGAATTGAGGCTGGAGAATAGCATCTCCCAATTCACAAAAGTTAACGATGTGTTTTTCTATCACATCATCTGCCTACTGAGGCCGAACATGACTTATGGTCGCACGACCAAAAGCATAGTAGCAGCCACTGAGAAATGGGGGGCCTTGTTCACCCAGTTTCCCACATTCACCTATCTAAGGGCTGCCAACTTTTTAGGAGAGCCAACCAGGCTACCAAGGTATGCTGGGCCTAAACTGATTCTGCTGGAGCTGTCAAGGCAGCTGATCACATACCACGAGAAATGCCTGAAAAGAAAGAAGGGTGGAACTCCTTTCCCCCTCACAGTGGGCCGATATACATGCTCTACCCACCACAAGGTGAAGGAAATGTTCGCAGAGCTGGAGTTACTCAATTTGAAACATGATTTCCCAGCCAGGCCTACCTTCGACCCAAGGAACTGTCTGCCAAGGGAGAAACTTGATCTAATCCATGTCCCTCAGATCGAGGACATTTACATTGACATCATCCATGAGGTGGAGCTCAGGAGAAAGGATCATTCTCGCCTAGCCTTGGCAGAAATTGTCCAATATGGGATAGCCATTGTCCCCAAAGGCTACCAAACTACGGAAGATGAAATAGACAAGGTATATACTGACACAGATGGGGACGATTGGCCCTTTCCGGCCATTGATAGAACTAAGGCTCCTCAGACAATTGAGGAGAGGGTCAAGGAGACTTTGCGTAGGACAGAACATTGGTGCCGGATGAACGGCCTAATCTACCTCGGGGTTGATTTCACAACCTCCCCACTGGGTAACGCACCTCCACGATCCAAACAGCAGCCTAAAGGCAAGGGCAAAGGCATAGAAGGTGAATCCAGCACCACTCTCAGGAAGAAGCCTCTCAGCAAGTCCTCCTTCCACGGCACCCGAGCAGGTAATAACTCTGGCTTCGCCATTGAAAGAAGCAGAAGAGGAAGTTCCAATAGGCCCATCCACTCAGGATGTCAGCATTGCCACAACAACCGAGGTTCCTTCCGTCCCTTCTTCCTCTCTTCCTTCCCCTCCTCGAGTGACTCAAGCGACCATCCCTTTGGTCGTGTCCTCTTCCCCTTCTTCTACTGTTTCCCCCGCCTCTTCATCTATCTTCTCTTCCCTCGCTGATCTGTCCTCCTCCATTTCTTCCCTCATCTCTGAGCTCCCTTCCCCTCCTATGTCTTCCGCTGCTGTAGTTTCCCTTCCTTCCGTGGGCACTTCTTCGGCTATTCTCTCAATGCCGCCGCCACGTGTCTCCACATTTTTTCCCCTCTACTACTGCAGCTGCCCCCTCCTCTGTTTCCGGTCCTTCTACCATAGGTCCAGCCTGGATCTCTCAGCAGCTAAGTCAGCAAAAGAGGAAAGTTCCCATCGCTCTGATGGACTTTTTCGTGATCCCATCTAAGGGGGCGAAGAAGCAGAAGCCTGTCACGCGCTTCTCTCAAAGTGCTGTAGGGGAGAGAGTTATGGAAATCGCATACCCCAATCCTCTCAAAGAGAAAAAGGATCTGTCTCCGACAGATTTTACTGTGACCCAAGTCACAATGGGGACATCTTCCGAAAGTCTTCAGGGGGAGGCTCTTTCTGCAGTTGACGCCCTCTGCAAAAAGCTTCAGGAAATCAAGGAAGAGAAAAGGAAACTAAAGGAGCAAAACAAATATCTGCTCCAAGCCTTACAGAAGATGGGTAGTGCGCCTCCCACAACTGCCGCCGAGACTTCTGAGCTTCTCAGCCAGGAGAAAATTAATGAGTATGCCAAGATCGGCGAGCAGGGTATGGCCGTTTCCGCTTGGAGGAGCCAAATCCTCAAAGACAACGAAAAAGTGATCGCCGAGTTCTCTGACTTGTACCTGAACATCAGTAAGGTGAATAAAGAGCTCCAAGCGTTAGCAGGGCCCATATCAGAAGAGCTGGAACATGCTAGACTGCAGCACGAGGCCTTCCAACAAATGTTCGACTGTTCAGTCGATGATCTGGTCAAGTTCGGCGTCTTCGGCCATCCAAGGGCCCTCAACAAAATCATGTCCACTCTGGACTACCGGGTGGATCAGCTAGAATTTATTCTAGAAAAGATTGACAAAGTCAAGGAAGAAGCCCTGGATGCGATGCACCAAATGGAACGAATTGTTCTTAATATGTCGCCAGGGTTGCTTACTCCTTCCTTCACTTTAAGGAAAGCTGATGAAACCACCCGGATCTTCAAGGAGATCGCTTCTCAAGGAACGGGGCCAGAGGTCACATTTGACACGGAGTCCATCAACAACCTGCTGGCCTGTAGGGACTTCGTCGGGTTCCTCATTGAGGCGGAAAAGGACTTTTCCAAACTCCCAGAGAAGCTCATAGATGAGCGGGAGACTTGTGAGGCGATAAGTGATAGGCACAAGGATCCTTCTCAGGATCAACTAGGGCCAATAATCAACAAGTTCATGGAATACCGCTCACAGTTCCATATCTCGTCACCTGAGGAGCAACAAAAGCAGTCCACCCCCCTTTCGGCCGCAAGATGATGATGACGAATAGCTGCTTCTTCTTCTTCTTCTTCTTCTTCTTCCCTTTCTCTTCTTCGTCTTTCTGGAAATATCTGAAGTATGTTGATGCAAATGATGACATCATCCATGTTGCATCATGGGATGATGTCATCCATCAAGTTGTAAAAAGTCAACATGACTTTTAGATATTTTGTAAATATCTTTGTAAATAGTTGTTGGCTCCTTTTTGCCTTCTTTTCTCTTCTTCTTCTATAAATACTCCAATACTTGTAGTATTGTGGGATGGATGAATATCTTTCAGATGAAAAATAGAAGTGAAGAAAAAAGACTTTGAGCTTTCATGTAACAGAAGAAAACAGTAATACAAATATTGAGACTTTGTGCTGAATAGCTGTGTTATGCATCAGACCTTTCTTATGTTAGATCTGTATGTGTTTATTCTGTTAGATTCATATCTACTTTTTTGTCATTTATTCATCATCAGTATTGCTTTGTTTGTTTATGCAAGTAGGTTTGGCTCTGTTTACTACCAATCCCAAAACATAAATCTTCTGACCTTTCTGCTTTGGAATTCATTTCTTTTCTTCCTTCGGACCTGCTCTTTCTTCATCCCCTCTTCCTTTCCTTTCTTTTCACAGTCGGAAACACCCCTACTGGGATGAGATCCCAAACCCCCGAAGGCAGAATCTGTGAGACTTGCATAGATTCCTGCTGGTAGAATAGCAATAAACCAGTTTCGCTTTGCTGACTCAAAGAGGGGCTATGCCCTGCACACTGTTGGCTCGTCTATCCATAGATCTGTCCATGCGACAGATTTTCGGACCAACAGAATTAAAGTTCAATTATTTATCATGGACATTGACTACACTTTGTGTTGCAGGTTTCATCATGGATCATGCCAACACCAATATAGCAGGATCATGCAAAACAAGTATCATGTGAATAAAAAGTGTATCTACACACTCATGTATATTTTCCTTTAAGCATGTAATTTCATTTAAAACTTAAAAGGGGGGAATGTAGACACTCAAATTTGGTAATTCTACTCTTTGACATTCTTATTCTTGACATTTCTCTCTTCCTCAAACAAGTGAACTTTACCCATTCTCACTCGGTACATCTCTAGGTCTCTTGTCTAGATTGCTTGATCATACACACTTATCTATAAAAAGATTCTGAGAATTGAATGCATGAAATCCATTAGGAAAATTTTATGTTCGGCTTCCAAAGTTCACACTTTAGATTATCTCTCTAGGGTCAAAACGTACAATGGTAGGGACATCCATATGTTCCTGACCTTAGTGTACGGTTTATATAAGAAAGTGAAACCCACCTCAATCAAAACATGCACCCTTATAGACTCCTATTGCAAAAGTTAGCATAAAAGGCATCCAAATCTTCCTACAAAATACCTTTGCATAATAATTAGGGCAACAACATCTACAAGTTTGAAGCTTCCCACTAGGTCTAAGGTTCTACTTCCCACATTTACAATCACTCGAAATCACTCACTCAAGTATATTCGCAAGAGATAAACTCAAGTCAAAAAATTTCAAATGAACAATGTCAAATATTATTGCACTACAACTAGATATCACATTCTAGGTGGATAATGATGTGTGGTTTGATGCCTCTTCATATTGATGCTAACATCAACAATGCATGGGGTGCCCACAACCCAACTAATGCTTGTTTTGCAAGACTTATCATCCATGGTTATGGTTTGAAATATTGAGCAGAGCATTCATAGGTCCCCATAGTGTGACCAACAGTGACCAACAAAGAGAAAATAATATATTAATAAAATTGACAAAACTAAAAAGTTATATATATCATAGTTCTAAACAGGGTCAATACTATACAAATATGTCAAGACCGTATGGATGTTCCTGCCCCTACTATACAGTCTTTCCTAGTAGAATCCTCATGTTAAAATTTTAGTATTGAGGCACTCTCAGGTCTAGATCTCCATGTTCCATCACTCATATTAGCCAGGTCAATCCATAATCATTTTTAATTAGCTAATTGTATTCAAGCCCTTGTGTTTTTGAACTTTTATTATATCGTGTACATTTGTTATGAGTATTAATGCATTATTATGATATTGAATGTTTAATGTTGGAAGTTATTAATTAGAATAACCCCCTTTATCTTATATTTCAATTTTTTTAGTTATGTGTAAATCTTAATCAAATCTAAAAAGGGTGAAAATGAAGAGCTCCCTAAAAAGTTAGTTGTTTGGTTATCTCGATTGGAATTGTATTACTTTAGACATGAATGTAGAGAGGAATACGAATGGACAGATGAAATAATTGACGAGTTAGGAAAATAAGATGTCCCGTGGACTCGTGTTGTCAACCATTGGATGCAAACCACCACTAACGAGTGTGTAACTAAAATTGTTGGCCAAAAAATTATTTCTTTCCTCTCTACTAAAGCACGTTTTCTAGTTTGACTAAGGGGAAAGTTTGTTAAACAAATGTCATTCTTAGTTAAGATGTTAGTTGTAAAAAAGGCCATGGTGTAGATTCCACCCAGTATGGAGTAGTCAGGCAGGCGCAAAAGGGATGTAACCCTAGAAGAAGAAGATGAAGAGGAAGGGACCATAATTAAAGAGGAATCTTGAACATTTTTCAAAAGAGCAAAGACAAGAAAAGAGAAGGATTGAAAAAATTCAGAGAGAAGCTAGACAATGTAATAGATGGGGAAGTTATGGTAATTATGAAGGGAATATAAGGCAAACTGTAAGTAGGAATAACATAGGGAAGGTTTTCGTATAAGGAGGAAAGGATCCTCCTAAAGAAACCAAAGATATTGTTGAAGAAATAATCTAAAGTGACCAAGAAGGTGTAGCTACAAGGTGTGGGCACCAATTACAAATTCGAGAAGGAAACTAGAGAACTAGATATAATAACCAAAAGAGAGGGGACTAGAAGTATTTAGAATGAGATTTATGAAGCATTTGGTACTGAGACCAGAAAACCCATCATGGATACCATAGTATTGTGACAATTAAGAAAATGTATGTTGTAGGAAAGAAACATAATATTGTCCACACATGCCCATAGAATATGATAGTACCCCTCTTCTATGATTTATATCCATGGAGCTAGATAGAGAATTGATTGTGTGTGATTGTTTAAATGATTTGGAATGATTTTAAATTTTGCAAGAGTTGCAAATAATATTAAGATGAAAATATGCAACACATGTGTTGCGATTAATAGCTCGGGAAATAGGAATGGAATAAATTTTTAACGAAGTAGATTTTTCATTATGCAGCCCTTTGTTGCATAGGATTGCAAATTGTGAAAGTAGTGGGGAAGACAATAACTATAGTCTTACAAGTTTGAAAATACAAGTTATTTTTTCCATAGTCCAAAGAATTAGAAGAAGAGAAACCAAAACCCAATGAGGCCAATGTAAATATTGATACAAGTATCAATCAATTATGAACGTAGTGACTCCAATCCAAAGGCTGAATTATAGTATTGTGCAAGGTCGACTAGGAAACTAGTTAAGTCCAAAGGGAATATGGATCAATTCTCTAATCCTTTTGCAAGTTTGTAGCATTATGATGGGACTGTTGGTCTTGAACATTACCTCCTAACTTGTGATATATATTAGGGGAAAGGACTTACATATGAGAGCACCAAAAAGTGTGAACTTATAAGATCACTGCATGGAAGAGCCTTGTATTTTATATATTCAAGCAAATTGAGTGTGCAATCTATGCAGGACATGCACAATGCTCTAACCCAAGAATTCAAAAGGGAGAAATGTGTAAGGGAAACCATTAGTTGTGGAAGGAGATAAAGTAGAATCTAGGTGACATGAGATTTTTTTATTGTAATGAACAAGTCCAATTTTAACTTTGATGAATCCAACAAGGATGCTTGGTTTGTGGAAGGATTGCGCAATAAGATTCGGTTTACAATTGCACAAACAAAATTTCAAACGAAATTTGAGGCCATTGAAGTGTTTATTCGAGTAGAAAATATTGAGTACTATGGTGAACTAATTACCTATAACTATAAAACTAAATAAAATTTGGTCGTAGTAATGTGAAGATTGGAAGAACTACAGGAAGGAAAGAAACCTATGATCACCATATGTTGTATTGAACGTGGAGACAAGGGACACCATAAGAACAATTATACGAAGGCAAAATCAGGAAGACAAGAAGAGTATTATGAAGTATGTAGATTATGGGGCCATTCTCTTATTAGTTGCCACACATTACAATGTTGTGTCAGAAAGCCTCAAAATGTGGTGTGTACCTTTTATAAAGCTACTACCCATGAAGTTAAGAAATGCATGGCTTTGATGGATTTAAAGGAGGAATTTGCTAGGAATGTGTTCATAGTACAAACTCAATTGGCCACCAACATACAGCCAACTATTGTAAAGGTGGAAATGACCACCTCCCCTCAACCAATTGTGTAATGGTATCATTCTTCACCACACATAACCCCACAATGGATCTCGTAATCCCCACAATCTAGTTCGGTTCAAGCTCTATCATATCTACAAAATAGAATAGATGGGAACCTCCTTCACCACAAAAATCATTGGGATGGAGCATACTAGCACCATATGCACCACATGAAAGTTATTAGGGCCTAAACCAAGTCTGGAATGCCCCACAAAGACCATACGATGTGCAGTAAGGCGGATATTAGGGTGGTTACTAGTAAAGAAGGATAGGGCCCATACCATAGATATAAGGAGTGATTTGATATCTTTGTGGAGAGTCAAACTACATTACGCAGAATTGTCCATCAAATCCTAAGTGGGAAGTATTTGTGCATAGTGTAGGGTGCATGCATAGAATAATACAAAATATTTTCCTACACAAGAGAAGAAATGGAAGTAAAAATAATTGTGCAATGCCAAGATGATCAACGTGATGCCCAGAGAAACTAGTAGCTTGCAATTTGTTACTAGAACGCAAAGAAAATAACAAGTCTTGGAGCATTTAGAGATCCCTATGGAGCCCCAAATTCAGCTAGCATCCAAATACACCTAGCCAAACCCATGAAAAGATAAGGAACTACTTGAAGAAACTAAGGATTGCTTCACTCGATCCAGAACATAGATGTGAATGTACAACATACGAGTGAATTCAAAGCCAAAATTTACAAATAAATGATGAGAATATTAAAACAAGGAGTGGTTGTGGCTTTACAGGATCTCTTGAACATAGGTAATGTCCTATGAAATGAAGATATTTTACAAAACACATCTAATTTTCTCATAACACTATTATAAAGTGCATCAGGAGAAGCAGCGCAAGCAAAAAAACTAATATGGTATGTAAAGACTAAAAAACATGGGATGTGAACACCCGATTGAATATAATTATGGGAGGTTATGAGATAAAATATGCAGTATTTGACTTTGGAAGTACAATAAACATGATAAAAATGTCCACTTGGGAAGTTATGGGAGCCCTTTTTCTAGCATATAGCCTTTACTACTCTCAGCCTCGTATACTATGGAAGAGTAGATCCATTTGGCCGATTGATGTAAAAAAATAAGCATGAGACTTAATTTTGAAAGGGGATTTTGAATTTATTGATATGAAAACTAATGGAACACATTACCCAATATTGATTAGAAAGAAGTGGGTGTATGATGGAAAAAGAAGTGGGTGTATGATGGCAACATGACAATCAACACAGTAACCAACTACATGGAAGCACACCTCAATAATTCTATTATTTTCATTTCAATGAATAATTTTGAATAGAAACCTTATACTATCCATAAAGAACCAATGTTCCCATATGTGTATGATGTTCAAAGTTGGTTTAAGGTAGGACATCAAGAAAAATCTATAGTTTCGCAGTACCAAACAAAGAGAAAAATAGGGGAGTTTACAAACATGAATTTTTTTGTCAAAACACACACCAAGAATTTTTTTGTAGATGAAGAATCTCAATATAACATTTGGTCTCCAACTAAATCAGAAATATCATAACTATAGGAGTTTGCAAGGCATGAATAGGATTACACTAACCAAAATGGAGAAAGTCACATTCCATGGGAAATCACATCTTAGATTAATTCAAATTCTAATGAAGGTTTGAATCATTGGATGTGCAGAGAGAATGAAATAAGACCAATGAGAATGGTGCAGGTAGAAGAAAAACAAACTCCACATTTTTTAGGGACCTCTAATCTAAGTGCATTTTTAGTTGAATTTCAAAAACATGTACCTCAAAAATAAATGAGGATTAGTGCACTAGACTATGCCCTAAAAGGAATTGCAGCATCATGGTGGGTTGTGCACAAGTCAAAGAATCTTAAATGAATTGAATTCATAGGTATGATGCAGATATGATTCACATTAGATATTAAGTTAACAAAGGATTGGTTGCAGTTGGAGACACTAAAATTAGGTCATACTCCCCTTTGGTCCCTTGAAAAATTAACACCCTTCATCACAATAACCTAGCTATGGCCCCTTTCACCTCACTAATATTAATTTAATTAATTAAATTAAATTAATTCATTATCCTCACTATATTTATTATTTGAATATCTTAATTTAAATAATATCCACACATACACTTCACCTAGACACCTCACCAAGCCAACTCACCCTAAAGACCTATTCTTAGTAAGTTGCCATAACTAACTAAGACTTACCCAAACCCTAAAAATCAAAGAATACATTCTCTCTAACCACATTCCTGCATGCTTACAAGAAGATCCCAGTCTAATCTACGTGGGTTAATGACATGAGATCCAAGGAAGTCAAGAGGATCTCCCTAGTTTAGTAAACCTAGGAAATCCCATGCCTTGACCTAATGCCAGCTACCCCTAACCGTCACCCGGTTAAGCTGGAACCGTTGTCGGTTAACCATTTTAACCCCAAAACAAATCTTATTCTCAAGGTTGGCATAAGGTTGGTAGAAGGTTGGAAGAAGATTAAAAAATTTGGCAAACATTAGCACATTCCAGAGAGATATCGCATCTTCTAAGAGTCGAATTTCAGTGAGAACATGCATGTAAGGAAGGAGATCAAGCCTCTTTCTTTTGCACATCCATCCCAGCAACGAATCTGATCTAACCAAGCAAAGAGGAATGTACATGCAGCCCATGTAGAAAATTTCCTTCAGTTGGTGATCACTTTCATCCTTGAAACCTCTCATCAACACATCCATCCCTCACTTACAGGCATCCAAGACAAGAATTCAAGTAAGTAAACAATATAGTTCTCTAGTTCATTCCATTTCATCATTATATTATCATCTATTGTTTACCTAGCCACCCACTGACCTCCTCCAACACTCACCCCTCCATATACCCATTAAAACCTCACCAAATCCCTACTTGAATGACCCAATACCTCATCTTGACCAACCAAACTCCTTTGTGCAATCACATAGGAGACCTAAATCTCGTTCTATGGCATTCCTAGTATTTCCATAGTAACCGGCACTGGTTACACCCAACCACCGTCAGTCACCCTTAAATGACATCAGTCTCTGTATTTTCCCATACGGCTCAAAACAGTGACCTACCCACATAATTCCACCTCACCCCCATTCACCTGTGATCTACCTGAGACCTCTGTTAGACCTGCAGAGACCCAGAACCAGTTACTTGACCTTTGGATCCTATTCTAACCTAGCCTGTTAGATCAGATCTATTTCTTATTGTGTTTTAAGTGAGATACCTAAATCATTTTGAATTATAATAGGATTTACTTTACTTACCACATTAAATTTTTTAAAATAGTGGACTGACAGCCATCTAGGAAGTATCAAACTTCCCGGATCTAGCACACACTAGGCAGTTCACTTCACATATTGTTTAACTCTTTCTGGTGGTCTTGTTTTGCATTATAGGTAGTTCCTCCTAGCCAAAAGGAAGCTCTCACGATTAATCTATGGATTTGGAAGTCATACGCACACAACAACCCATCAACCAACATTTGAATAGGTATTCCTCCTACACCCGTTACCCTATCTGTTTCGTCAATACTTCAAAGAAACGATCTAGAATCAGGTGAAACATTTTGGCACGCCCGGTGGGACCCATCTAGGGTTCCTTGCATTTTATTCATTCCTAGGAAAAGTTGTGTGTTGTTTTCCCTTCTAAAAAGCATACACATTAATTTTCTTCCTTGGTAACCCACCTTTTCTTTCTATTTGCTCTAAAGGAAACTTTTCTTTTGGTGTAATTAAAAAGAACCATTTCTTCTTGTTTTCTCCATTGTAGTGAAAGAGAATCCATCTTCCTCTTCATCTTATTATGTCATTCAAATTCACGCTTTGATTTGGGATTAAAAATAAATGCATTGCATTCTGATTTATGACATTAGCTCGCATTAATTGAGGGCAACCTGATACACTTGAATCGTGAACAGCTGATGGTTGACAAACAAATCATAGAAAGCACATCTATCTCTCTCTCTAAGTCTTGCTAAATTACACAAATTCAAAACAAACACATATTCTTAAACAACATCTTTCTTGGGAACGCCTGTTAATAATCGCACTGATATGAGGATTGATAGGTACTCCCCATCTCGTTGTTCTGTCGAGTCATACTTCAGAGTGAAGCCCGCCCCCACCATAACATACCTGAAACCTCACCTTTTAGATCTCCTTCTTTGTAGGAAGCCATCCTCACCAAAAAATTATATTTCACAGTTCATGTGTCAGTCCTTAAATAGCATAAGCTAAACAAACATAATAGAAAAGGCACTCCTAGGATCACATTTTTCTTAGTGTTTCTGCTTGGCTTGCGTTTTGAGGTGAGAGATCACATTCTTCATTTTTCTTGTTCATCCTTGCACACTCCTCATCACAGTTGGTGTATTCCGGCTTCACTTGAGTGTGCCTGGACCATACTATCATTATTCTCAGAATTCTGGGTCTGATTCCATATCAAATTTTAATTCTCAACCACTTTTCTTTCATCATTGTTTCAATTTCACAGTAACCGTCATCAGTTACCCTCTGACCGTTGTCAATTATACCCAACCGACGTCGGTTCCAGGTCATTTTTTTAACCTACCAAAAGGGACATATTTATTCATCTTCTTCCACTTTTCGCAGTCCCTTTCACTACCATCATTCCCATTGACATTGTAAAACACCATCAGATTTGGCATACCTGTCAGATTTGACCTTCTACCTAGTTTTTCAATCACTGTACCATTTTCTACAATGACTGGCAATGGTTACCCCTGACCGGCGTCAGTTTTCCCTAACCGGCATCAGTTAGCCTGATTTCACTTTCGAACCAACATTTGGTACCAAATACACTTTTTGCCTCCAAATTCACCTGTTCTTGTTATTTTTCTATGTCATTTACAGAGAAGCAACCCTACCTGATCAGTACTGGTTCACATGGTGCTGACCCAAAAACAAGCAAGCGCACTCGTATTTCATGCCAGTTGTCAACCACTCCCACCTAGTCCTTCACCACCTTCCATTTTATCACCAGCCATGGATCCCATCCAACCTATCACTATCACCACCGGAGATGAGGAGTTTGCATGACTCCTTGACAAAAACCCTGTCACTTTGTAGTTTTACCTTTCCCACTCATCCACTCAAGATGCCTCAGGTCAATTGATATACAGCATGCCCATATCTATCCCCCCAACTCTCACTCCTACTCCTGCATCAGCCCCATCTGGCTCTGTGCTACCTGCATCTACCTTACCCCCAGTCGTTTCACAGCTAGGTCCTATACCCGCTATGATTACCATGTCTGCCACCTCACGTGGCACCCCGCCACATCCACCATACCCTTGACGAACTACCCACAACGCAACCTCATCCGCCCCTAATGTCTCACACATACCCATAGCTACACTACCACCTCTGGTGTCGGTGACCCCTACCCCTTTTTAAAATGTGGTCCTTTCCATTCCACAATCGTTACCCCCCATTGCCACTAGGGTCACCATGACCCTTCCACCTCCATATACATACTATCAGCAGCCTCTCTGTTTCATCTATTATTCACTCTGGATACGTACCCCCTATTTCAATGCCTTCTTCCCAATCAACCTACATGGAAGCACCATACACTGGAGTGCCACCCCATTATATGCCCAAAACCAACCCTCTCACACTACAGGAGGCACCCAATCATCGCAACCTACCAATGACCTAATCAAATTGATGTTGGACAAGATGCAGACATTAGAGGCATCGGTTTCTGGCTCCCGCAACACTCTCACCTATGACGAGATTTGCAACGAGACCATTCACCCATCCATTCCTATCCACCCATACCCCGTGCATTGGGAAATTCCTAAATTCAATCGTTTCAATAGCAAAGAAGACCCGTAGCAGCATTTGTGGTCGTTCAAACATGGGTGTTATCTGATCGCTCATGATGATGCCTTACTCTTGAGAACCTTTCCCATGTCCCTCACTGGACCTGCATTAGATTGGTATAGTGGGTTACCTAGACACTCTATATTCTCATTCAATCAGGTAGCCCAAGCCTTCTTGGATCATTTCTCTATCAATATCATCAAGAAGGTTACCATGACTGATCTATACTCCACGCGTCAGTATGAGGATGAATCTATCACAGATTTTGTCACTCGCTGGCGTAGCTTGATCAACCAACTCACCTTCCAACTGCCACAAACAGAACTCATCGAGCTCTTCACATGGGCTTGTGCCAGACATATCTCACCAACCTTGTAGGTCCAAACCTTCCGAACATTCGATGAAGCATTCACTATGGCACGAAAGTTAGAGATTCGGGCCATCGAAGAGAAGAAAATCCAATTACGCAATAAGAATTTGGCATTCAAGTCGAATGATACCTCTTCTTCTTCCAAACCACAAAACAATTATTCAAAGGCTAAGGGCACCGCTAACATAGTGGTACTCAAGGTCTGGCCCAGCTCATCCATCAAATCACGCTACCCCCTCATCTAATCTCTCACCCATCTAGACTTTTCAATTCAGACAAGAGCAGTGGAAATACACCCCAATTGGGGAACCTTACTCTTCTGTCTTAGAAAATCTTATCAAAGTTGGAGCCATCACTCTTCCACCCATAAAACCACACACTGGTTTTGACCCTGCTCACCCCATGCCTGCATGGTATAAAGAACATGACTTCTGTAACTATCATCGAGTAAAGGGTCATAGTGATGGCAACTACATCACTTTCAAAAATATTGTCCAAGAAATGCTCGAGAAAGGTGAGTTAACCATGGATAATCCTAATGCACCTGCCAACCAAAACCTACACATCTTCAAGAAACCATTTCCCAACCATGCCCCTTCATCTGATCAAACCGGTGAGACCTCAACTCATGATACCCATACCCACGAGGTCCACGCTATCTTTAATGACATACCTGTCACCTCCCAATTACCTCACATTCCTTCCATAGAGGAAATCCTAGCCCAAAATCCTCCTTCCACATTAGAACCAACCTCCCCTGTTCCTTCACCCACAGAGGAACATCTTTCATCTCCTTCATCACCTACAGAGGAGTCTTCCGCTAACATCGAGACCATCTCACCCCTGGCTTCTCCACTTAGAGAACCTTTACCCACAGTACCTCCTCCACCCATAGAGGAGCACCCATTACCTCCTCCACCCACAGAGGAGCACCTATCTATTCCTCCACTTGCAGAGGAGATTCCATCACCTTCTACACCTACCATAGACCCAGTTGAGATACCTTTGCCTCTTGGTGAGCATTCTCCATCCACTACCCAAAATCCTGCAGACCTACTTTCGGCTCTCTTACCCACGGAAGCTGAAGCTAGCCAATTTCCCATCTCTAAGACACATTTTACGGGAATTTCCATTAGGTCCTCATCAACCCCACCTACAGACGTGTCATTCTCATGTTTGGCCAATCACTTAGATTATGTGGATAGAGCCTTACTATGGGGATGCCTTTTACTTCCTGTCTCAATGCAGATGCAGAGGTCACTTGCTGATACCTCCACTATCTACCCAAAAATATTTTGACCAATCAAACCAAACACAACCACCTCTATCACAACTCCTTCCATGACACCTGTCATAGCTCAAACCACATCCTTACCCATAGCCCAATCTATATCTAAACCCAAACCCACACCTATGACATCATCCTCGACTAAACCTATTACCACTTTAGGGGTCACCCCGACTACCAGCCTTACTCATCCACCTATCAAACTAGATTTAGCTACATCCTCCAAAGACAACACCACACCTACTCTGACACCCAAACAGAAGCACCAAACCCATAGAACTCATACCCCAGCTGCGCCAATCACACCTGCACCTGTCCCATCCATCTTAGGATCTCAGCTTCCCAACATGGTCAAGAAACCTCCACCCATCAATAAACCAAAAACACAACAACCCATTCCTTCCTCACAAACCTTTAACCTACCCAGATGCCCAAACATGACTTACACCCACACCTGCAGCATCTTTACCACCCATACCTCCAATACCCTCAGCTATTGCTTCACTACCCACTACACTTCAGTCGCTGTCTCTCACACCCCAAGCACGACCCGCATCATCTACCTTCACAGCACCCCCGTTATCCCCATGGGTAACTCACCCTCTTCCCCCATCTACTTTTCCTTCTAGACCTCGTACACCCATATCACCTTTACCCAAGAAGGTGCAATCCAAAAACAAAACTCCACTACCCCACAATAAGGTAGTCAAAACAACCACACACCCTCCTACCCGTTCACCTACTATACCCCTACCTAAACCAACACGACCGACACCCAAAACCACGCCAGCACCTAAAACCATAGCTCGATCTACTCCTCCTCTTCCAAAGACCATTCCTCGACAATCAACTACACCTATACCCAAACCCACGTTCACTTCCCATTGTGATCCACTAGCGGGGTCCTATGCCAAAATTTTAACCAACCTCCTTGAGACTTCTGTCATCACATTACCACCACTCAGACCTTATGACCCCCTCAAACCCAAGCCAAAAGGGTTTGATGATACTAAAATTTGTGCATACCATCATGTGCCAGGGCATGATGTGGAGAACTGCAAGGCCTTGAAAACCATCCTTATCTAGTTGTGTCCACCAGAAGCCAACTTTGACGATGATGACCTTCTCGACGAGGATCCTGCTTCACCGACACCCATTCCCACACTGCCCACTCAACAACCACAACCTCCACCCTCACAGCTCCTAGAGCCACCCCCAAGATTTGAAATTAACATGGTTCACATCAGAGAACTTGCCACGCCACCACCCAAATGTCATTGCGCCCAACTCACCTCACAGGGTTTTTCTCCTCTGGTAGGTTTTTTCCCGTCATGTCATTATACCACTCACCCTACACCTTCTCCATTTTCCAACTCCCCTCAGATCAACATGATACACATCACTACACATGCTCAGAAGGATAAGGGTAAAGAAAAGGCAACTGACCCACCAACCAATCCTATACCCAACATACCATCTACACCCATACCTAAAATCACTATCCGCGGCCCCACGTACCCCATTTCTAATGGCGTCACACATCGCACCATGCTCAAACAATTACACCAGTCTCCCCTCAAAATGTCCCTATATGACCTCATCCAAACCTCAGAATCCCATCGTCAAGCTCTCATGGAGGTTCTTCAATCTATTGAGGTTTTACCCAATGACCCTACACCTGTAGCCTCCATTATCACACCCCATCATGTAGCCTCTCTCACCAAATTACCACCTTCATCTTCACCCCACCCTATTCACCAAGTGGCCTCCCTTAGCTTCTCAGAGGAAGAGATCGTGCCACACCAAAATGATGACCCAGACCCAGCCCTCTTCATCTCTGTCCACATCGATGACATACGGGTACACCATGTGATGATTGATGGGGGTGCTAGCATTAACATCATTTCATCCCATGCATTCACTCAAATGTGCATACCTGACAATTACATGCATAAACATCCAGTCATGTTGCATTCATTCAATGATGCTATCACCTCTACACTAGGCACCGTCATCCTCCACATTTGCGTGGGCCCCCACACTATTCCAGAATTGTTTTACATTTTGGAAGGGGAATTCCAATATAACCTGTTGCTTGGCAGACCCTGGATTCATGTCATGGGTTGCGTTCCTTCCACTTTGCATCATTGTGTAAAGTTTGAACATGAAGGACACACTTATACCATTCCAGCTGACCCCTCACCTTTCAAAACATGCAACATGCTTTACCGACCCAATGATGTGCTCATACCTATTAAGCATCTACCTCCACAACCGCTACTTCTTCACCTACACCTCCACTTACCAGTACAGCCGCTTGCTTCTACTGCACATATCTCCTCCATTCCTACCACTGCCATAACCTCCACGACTAGCCCATCAACTTCCCAATCCATTAACTCCACCTCCACATTGACCTCTGACACATCATCCATTACAGCTACCTACATACCAACCACTGATCCCTTGGAAGGTGTTTTTCAATGCCTCACTCTGGGGGAGTACCGCCTATATAGTGTCAACACATTCCTTACTCCACAAGAGTATGGAAGTCTTCACCAACACCCTCGCTATGATCACCACATTGGAGAATGCCTCCTCTATGGTCCTCCTCACCTTCGTACTAGTCTCACCTATGGGGGACTTGATACTACCACTTACACACCCGAACCACCACCACAAACTCACCCCTTTTCCGCTGACTTCCAATCACTTACCAATCACCATTTCACCCACACCTTCCTACACCTAATGTGCATGGAAGGGTTTTGGTTTTGGATTTTATGAGCAAGGCCACCATACCATTATTCCATGTACCACCCACAAACATAATGACCGTAGTGGTATCGGTTTTCCCAAACCACCTACCAAACAAGCCCGCATTGAACTCATTAAGGACACTAGCTCTTCTCCACCTTCTTCACCCACTCCACCTTCATCACCACCCTCACCGACGGAGTCGATGGATCCTGAATCTATCCCTCCTAATTTTTTTTTTCATAAACACCATTTCCTTGGGGCCTCTGACTTATCAACACGAGGGCGAGGCCCCTTCCACTCTTCCCTTCCTGTATCCTGAAATGATCGATGATGATACACCTTCAATTAACATCGTTCAATGTCAGGATGATGAATCTATACTCACCTACCTTGGTGTAAGAAGACTCATATATTCATCGGTCATTACCTTCTGAGATGCAAACCATGTTGAATGAATCGACTATCGAGATCAACATTCATACTCAGGATGACCCGCACATCCTAAAGATTGGACAATCTTTAGATGTTGCTGAACAGGAAGCCATCACTTCTTTTCTCAAAGATCATAACCATGCATTCACTTGGTCTTACATAGACATGCCTGGTATTGACCCCACCATAGTGGTCCACAATATCGTAACCATTCCCGATGCCAAACCCATCAAACAAAAGCTGAGGAAAATGCACCCTCACATTGCTCTTCTCGTCAAAGAAGAACTTCAGCCTTCTTTCTATTTCCTTTATCTTACCCATTGATTATCCTCATTGGATTTCTAACATTGTCCCTGTCACTAAGGTGACAGGGGGACTCTACATTTGCACAAACTTCCATGACCTCAACCTAGCCTGCCCAAAAGATGACTTTCCCTTACCCGGTATTGATCAACTGGTTGACCTTACCGCTGGTCACGAGATGCTATCACTCATGGATGGCTTCTTAGGTTATAACCAAATTTTTCTTTCCCCAGAAGATCAACACAAGACCTCGTTCATCACCCCTTGGGGGACCTTCTGCTATCGAGTCATGCCTTTTGGCCTTAAAAATGCTGGTGCCACATATCAGCGGGCTATGACTTACATCTTCCATGACATCATGCATCACATATTGGAAGATTACGTGGATGATCTCTTGGCCAAATCTAAATGCCACTCCAAGCACCTAACCATCCTCAAAACCATCTTTGACTGTCTCATTAAATATTACATCTGCCTTCAGCCTAAGAAGTGCATCTTCACGGTTCTCTCAGGAAAGCTCCTGGGATTTATCATTTCCCTCCATGGTATAGAAGTTGACCCTGCTAAAGTCAAGGCCATTCTTGAAATGCCTCCACCTACTAACCTTAAAAAACTCTGTAGCCTGCAAGGTAAGTTGCAGTCCATTCACCATTTCATTTCACAATTATCTGATCGATGTCAACCATTTCATCATCTGCTCAAGAAGGATGTCTCCTTTAAATGGGATGATGACTGTCACAAAGCTTTTGAGGCCTTAAAACAATACCTTCTCCAACCACCCGTACTCATCCCACCTAAAGATGATCAACCTTTCTACCTATACATATCAGCTACCGATCATTCCTTGGGAGCCATGCTCACTCATCGTGATGAACAACATAGGGAGCAGGTGGTTTATTACATAAGTCCGTACTCTTTTGGACTATGAAACCTGATACACCCATCCTGAAAAACTTTTCTTAGCCTTAGTTTTCATTGCCACCAAACTCTGTCATTACCTACTCAACCACAAAACCTATGTTGTGACCAACACCGACCCCTTACACTTCATGTATGCCAAACCTTATCAAAATCAGCATGCCACATGATGGCTTATGCTTTTAGCTGATCTTGACCTCGAATTCATTCATCAAAATTCCATCAAGGGCCAAGCTATCGCTGACCAATTGGCTGATGCACCTATTTCCGGGGATCAACCCTCTAATTTTGACTTTCCAGATGAGTCGATTGCTACCCTTTCCCTGGATGAACCCCCTTACCAAATGACACTCTTCTTCGACGGTTCCAAGTGTCAGCGTGGGGGTGGGGCTGGTATTATCCTCATTCCTCTTGATGGTGAACCCATGCCTTTGTCTTTCAAATTAGATTTTGAATGTACCAACAATATTGTCGAATACGAAGCACTCGTACTAGGTCTCCGAGCTACCTATGCCCTAGATGTCAAATCAATCAACATCTTTGGTGATTCTCGATTGGTCGTAAACCAAGTCAATGGTATATACCAATGTCGTAATGAGATACTTCAAAAGTATAAACATCATGTAGACATACTTTTGACCACCTTTGATCGTTACACCCTTCAAACCATCCCACATTCAACCAACAAGTTTGTAGATACCATGACTTGCTTAGCTTCCCAAATACCTGCTTCACCCACTGATTCTACAATCTTTGTCACTATACAATGACTCCAATCACCTTCTTATTTACCTCATGATGTTTACTCGATCAGAACCACTACCCCTGACCTGAGTGACCTTTGGTATAAACAATACTCTGACTACCTTTCTCTCTCCATCTTACCTCCTGATCTCACCTGTAACGGACAACGCACCTTCCTTAAAAAGGTCTCTCATTACGTCATTCTGGGGGGCCTCCTCTATAAGCACGTCTTTGATGGTATTCTCTTACGATGCCTCACAAGTTCTGAAATTCCTTATACCATTAAGGAAGTTCATGATGGCATATGTGGAGGTCACTTCAGTGGCCTTGCTGTTGCTAAGCGTATTCTTCGCCTGGGCTATTACTGGCTGACCCTTAACCATGATTGTTGTGACTATGTCAAACATTGTGTAAAATTCCAACAACATTCCAATCTTCATCATACACCCAGTCATGCCTTACAGGTCACTCGAGACCTTTGGCCCTTCTCTCAATGGGGTTTGGATCTTGTCGGAGAAATCAATCCTCATTCTTCCCAGTGCCATCAATGGATCATCACTGCTACCAAATACTATACAAAATGGGTGGAAGCCATACCACTCATCTCCATGAAAGCTGAGAAAATATGTGAGTTCATTAACCACCACATCATTTGTCACTTTGGTGTTCCTCATCGCCTCATCACTGACAATGGAAAACAATTCAAAAACAAAACATTGCAAAAACTTTGTGATGCCTTCGGCATTCAGCTTAGTTTCTCATCACCTTATTACCCACAAACCAATGGCCAAGCCGAATCCACTAACAAAACCCTCAACAAAATTCTTATGAAAGTGGTTGATGATACTGGGAAGGATTGGCATACACACATTCCTTTTTCCCTGTGGGCATACCGCACTAGTATTCGCACTTCCACTATGGCCACACCCTTTTCTCTGGTCTATGGTACAGAGGCAGTCCTACCTCTCGAAGTCTAGATTCCCTCACTCCACATTTCTCTCCATGACATGCTCAATGATGATGACTTTCATCAGGACCATTTAGCACAGCTAGAGTTATTAGATGAATGTCGTCTTAACGCTCTGGATCACCTTCAAGTTTACCAAAAATGTATCAAACGTGCCTACGAAAAATGTGTCCATGAACGAACCTTCCAAGTCAGTGACCTTGTCCTGAAAGAAAATCAACACGTAACCAAAGCAGAAAAAAGTAAATGGGGAAAATTTTCTCCTAATTGGCTTGGACCATACATCGTGACTCATACCTATGGATCAGGTGCTTATCATTTATCTTCACTCGATGGTAAACCTGAACCTGAGCCCCTTAATGCCTTGCATCTTTGACCATTCTATTGTTGACTTGTAGTCCTACCTCACTTTTTGTCTCTTTCCATGCTCGTCCCTTGAGTGCTATTCACTCCATACACCTCACCAATGATTAAACAAGAATCATGTGAGTACCTGTCACTTGTTATCTTCTCTTGAATATGTGTACCACGGTGCTGCACATAGCATGATTCTCATGGATACTTTTCATCTACCTTTAGATGAGATCCCATGGTCATTTCACCTTGCCTTTTGAACAAGAGTCTTATTCTCCACCTTGGTCTTGTCCATGACTTCAAAGACCTCACATGGGACCAAACTCCTTGAGTCAAACTTCTACTAAAAAGATGATGACTCCCTCAAAAGGACATCTTCCTCTCAAACAATTGCTGCTATAAATAGACTGCTCCCTCGAAGGACAGCTATGTAAAGCTCTTAAAAAAATGAGAGCAACCGAAGCTTCCCGCATCGATCAGCTTCATGAAGACCTCAAGGAGTTCAATTTTATTCATCCCATATAGACTTCCTGCATCGATCAGTCTATCTCAACTATAAGTCAAAACACTCAACCTTTTTGTCATGGACTTGCCCATTGTGATCTAGGTTCTCTTGCTCGAAATGCATGCTACCTATACCATATAAAAATTAACTACCTTTCACCCTTCTTACCATTCCCACTCTCATTTCCTATTGCCTCAAGGGACTTCTTGGAACTTAGACATTTGGTGATCATGTGACTACTTTTCACCATAGAACAGTCCATCATGCAATGTCTTTAGGGTCTTACGTTCATCACCTCCACCAAGGTATGATCTACTCGGTATGATCCTACCCAATTAGGTGGCTTTATTGCCCCCTCTTATCTTTTAACCATCTTTGTTTACATTTTGATTACCTTATACAGGACTTGGTCCTCGATGCTTACTTTTGGGGTAATCTTCTTCTTTCACCACAATCACCCTCACCTACATCATTTTACCTATAATCTACCCACACCTAACAAACCTAAACCCACAACATGCCCAAAAACCTACCAACTCATTTTCATACCCCCTCATATTCTTCCCTAGCTCATGGGAGAACTACATCGGCCTGAGGTCCCTTTTCACCGGGACTATGTAGGCAGCACTCTGAGGGCATGGGGCCCTTGGAGGTTAGCTCAGCCAATCCTTTACACTAAACAATTCATCTTCCATGTTCCTCACATTACATCACACCTCACTTAGTTTCCCTTTTATACCCAAAATTGGAAATTAAACCACATACATAACAAGTTGTTTCATATTTTAAATATTATCACAACATACATTTATTACACCCACCATTTCTCTATCATCACTATGCATAGATTATACCACATCTCACATATGACCCATATTATCATTCATTGCATGAAATAATGAATCACAACTTCACTTACTTTCAACACAACCATGCCTACAATGACCTAACTTAAACCATGCCTAAACAAACCTGACTCAACCATGCCTAAACCGACCTGACTCGATCCATGCCTATAACCTAACTTCAATCCATGCCTAAACTGACCAACTCCATGCCTAAACAAACCTGACTCAACCATGCCTAAACCAACCTGACTCGATCCATGCCTATAACCTGACTCAATCCATGCCTAAACCAACCTGACTCAATCCATGCCTAACCAACCTGACTCGATCCATGCCTATAACCTGACTCAATCCATGCTTATAACCTGACTCAATCCATGCCTATAACCTGACTCAACCATGCCTAAACCAACCTGACTCGATCCATGCCTATACCAACCTAACTCCATCATGCCTAACTCACCTAATTTCCATCCATATCAACACAACAAATCCATATCTCATAAACACATCAACAAATCAAATCATAGCATGTATCTCATCATATAAATAAATGTGTATCTCAAATATACATGGCTATCTCATCATGTCCATCATCTCAAAATCATTCACACGCAGGCCGGTCTCATATATACAATAAAATAATGAATCAATACAAAATATCTTTGGCACACAGGCCGGTATATGCTTGAAATATACAAAATCACTCATACATCCTCACTATCTTGGGCACGTAGGCCGGTATATAATCACAAAATAACTATCATACATCAAAAATGACCGCATATCAGGCATCTCAGCGGATGTCCTCCATCTCTGTATCACCTATACCCTCGGCCTCCTGGGTCCCTACTGGCACCTCAACTAGAGCTGGTCTCCATGCGCTGGTAGCCTCTACCTGATTAGGCCTCAGAGCTCGCTGACCCCCTGTGCTCTCCACACTGTGAGTGTGGGATCTCATCCTCTCACTGGATGCCTGTTGTGCCCGGTACTCGGCATAGGATATGAAGTCTATCCCGGCCACCATCAGCTGGTCCTGATAGTATCTAGCCTCACCTAGGGCATCCCGTAACCTAGATACAGGCACGGTCTGTGGTGGTCCCATAGGTCTCGGCCCCTGTACCTACCCTGCGGGACCCTACCCCATGCCTACCTGTGAACTGGGACCTGCTCCCGGTGCCTGTGGTGGTGCCCCCTACCCCTGTGCCTGTATCTGGGCCTGTAAGACCCCAATCTGTGCCTGGGATGTGGCCAACTAGCCCTGTAAACCTGCCACCTGAGCCTGTAAGGCTGCCACCTGACCATCCCCCTCCTCTCCATCTCCATCTCCTCCATCAGCCATCTGGGCCTGCAGACTGGCCACCTGTATGTGTAGCTCTGCTACCTCTACCTCAGAACCCTCCAGCTGTGTCTGCAGTATACCCAACTAGGTAATCAGCGTAGCTACCTGCCCCTGTAGGGTGTCTCTCTACACCGTAATGGTAGCTAGATCCGGCTGCCCCGGTCTGGGTGGTATGGCTCATAACTGAGCCACCCACCACTACCTGTACCTGTTTGTGCATCCAGCGTCATCTATCTGCCTGGTCCACTACCTGCTCCTCCTGCCCTGTGGGCACTGTAGGCTGTGGTAGAGGTAAGGGCCTCTCCACGTCATCTCTCTGATACTGAGGGAAGGGTGGAGGAATGTCCTGTACTAGCCGAACTACCGTCAGACTCTGTCTACCATGATCATCTCATCCTCCCTAGCATGGTGACCCTGTATCCATCTCTCTAGCTGGAGCTCAGCTAGCTCCTCATGCATATGCCTATATGAGGGGAATCCCACATATGGCCTCCATATAATGTCCACTCCAGATAACCCCTCCAGTAACTGCCGAAAATGGGCCACATCATGTGTGGGCCTCTCAGATCTCCACTCTCCTATCACCGACACCCATCTCATGTACCCCACCCACACAAATCTCGCTAGGAATGCATCTTCTCGAGGCATCCCTAGAGGCTACACACAAACTATGTGCTCATACGCCCAGCAGTGCAGCAAAAATGTACAACATAGGTTGAACCTACGCAACCACCCATATGCCCACAGCTCTATGTATAGCTGCACCAAGAACGTTGGTGCCCAGGAAAAGTGGGTCTCATCCACCATCATGTCATGGAGTACCCCCATCAGTGATCAGGGAAACCATCCACCCTCTGCATCTGGCAGTGCATAGCAGCACACTACCTCCATCAACAGAACCACTAGCCTCGTCTCCTCCGGATGGGCTAGGTACATCTCTCCATAGCTCAAGCTGGTGCTATGGAATCTCATATCGGCCATCCCCTCTCCAAAAATAGTCACAATCAGCTCCTCGGAGGCCTAGAAGGAGACCGAATAAACCTGTGCACCCAATATGGGTAACCGAAGAATCTGGAACACGTCCTCCAAGGTGATAGTAATCTCACCCGTCGGTAGGTGGAATGTGTTGGTTGTGGAGTCCCATCTATCGATGAGTGCGACCATCAAACTAGGCTGTCAGACTACATGTCTATAGCGACGAACCCCACTCAAGCCCACTCCCTCCACATGCTGCAGCTCCACCGGAGTCGCTGCGCCGCACACTGTCACTAGTAGAGGCAGAACCCTATCCTCATATGTAGTTGCGCTCTCCCCTATATCCAATACAAACACAACATTAATTTACATGTATCAATCCATATTCAACCATTATCATTTTCCTATACCTTATTTTCACCCTACCCATCTCAACTACCTAGCCCACATCACTTTTGGACCCTTGTGCCCAATAATCTGACCGGTACTGGTTCATCCTAACCGACCCTAGTCACCCCTTAACCGGCATCAGTCACCTATTTGGTGACCAATACCGGTTCACCCTTACCGACCCCGGTTACCCCTTAACTGGCATCAGTCACCTGTTTGGTGACCGATACCGGTTCCACCTAACCGACGCTAGCCAAACTTGACTGATGCCGGTCACTGTCGCGGAAAATCCCACGATTTCCCAAAACCCCCCTCTCTAAAAAACCTCCCCCTGCCCCTTTTACCCCCCTACAATGACCTAAACTACCCTTGGACCTCCACCCACCTCCCCTATCCCATCTATTACCCTCCCCATTCCTCTTTTTACCTGTTATCCCCCCCATTCCCAAATTCCATTTTTCACCACCCACCAAACTAAAAAACCAGCACAACCTACAACCAACAATAAAATAATCCTCTAATCTATCAAATCAACTACGCGTAAGGTAGAGTGCTTACCTCGTCGCGTTGTCTCCATCTCGGTGGCACGTCTGGCCGTTGTACCGATGGCCCGCCCGATCCCTCTCCAGCCTCCGCCATCACCAAATAGATACCCACAACCTCTAACCAATTGAATCCCTCGCAATGATCCTGTGGACCTACTACTCACCAACCAATCACTCGTCAATCACACCACCAGCTCATTATTTCGTTACGTCCCAACTCTTTTCTCTCTTTTCTCTCTATTTTGTCATTTTCTCACTTCGCAAAATAACAAATGAATAATAAAACACGTAGATTTTTTTATATAACAAACCCCACCTAACCGACATCGGTCGAATTCCCTACCTAACCGTCGTTGGTTGACTTATACCGACGTCGGTTCTCCTTGACCAGTATTGGTCACCCTCACTTGCACATTGCCCTAAATTTTACCCTTTACCCTACCCCTACTTCCTTTTTTACCTCACCCAACCTTCACCCTGATCATTTACCCCACCCCACCTTTACCCTACCCATTTACCTCACCTTTCCTGACCTCATCATTTACTACCTCCCTTTTTCCTCCTTTGGGGACTCATTATTTTACCCCTACCTTGGCCTTACCCATGTCGTGACCTAGATATTTGGACTTGGACCATCACTAGTGACCTTTGACCTCATGTGTTTGCTATACCTTGCGGCACTGTTACCTGTGTTATTGACCTAATGACCTTACCTAGCCTATTGCCATGACCGTTTATCCTGACCCTACCTTTGGTGTACCGGAACATACCTAAACATTCCTGCACCTAACCTACATTGTGTTTCCTGACCATATCCTATACCTTGGATACTGGAATCACTTCAACCTTGTTTGGATAAACCTATCGACCTTAGACGATGTAGAGTTTGCCTGCTCTTCAACCTGGTAGCGTGTTGCAGTTTATACGTGTGCGTGTGTTTGACTGTTGCTACCTTTGACCCAGACCCATTACCTAGAATTTCCCAAGTAGACCTTTCAACCTTTTTTCCCCATGCCCACCTACCTTTTCCTCACATTCACCTTTGTATCAAACCACTCACCGATTCTACCTTCGGCCTTGTCAGTTCTTGGTTTGAGGGGGATCACCTTCACCCACACATGGGGCAACCACATCTTATTTTTGTTAGCATCACTTACCAATACAAGCTACGCAAAAAAAGGGGCAAAATGTAGACACTAAAATTAGGTCACACTCCCCTTTGGTCCCTCGACAAATAAGCACCCTTCATCACATTCACCTAGCCATGGCCCCTTTCACCTCACTAATATTAATTTAATTAATTTAATTAAATTAATTCATTATCCTCACTATATTTATTATTTAAATATCTTAATTTAAATAATATCCACACATACACTTCACCTAGACACCTCACCAAGCCAACTCACCCTAAAACCTATTCTTAGTAAGTTGTCATAACTAACTAAGACTTACCTAAACCCTAAAAATCAATGCCTACATTCTCTCTAACCACATTCCCACATGCTTACAAGAAGCTCCCAGTCTAATCCATGGGTTAACGGCACGAGATCTGAGGAAATCAAGAGGATCTCCCTAGTTTAGTAAACCTAGGAAATCCCACCTTGACTGATGCCGGTTACCCCTAACCGTCACCGGTTAAGCCGGAACCACCGTCAGTTACCCTTTTAACCCCAAAACAACCTTATTCTCAAGGTTGGTAGAAGGTTGGAAAAAGATTGGAAAAGTTGGCGAACATTAGCACATTCCAGAGAGATATCACATCTTCTGAGAGTGAATTTCAGCGAGAACACGCATGCAAGGAAGGAGATCAAACATCTTTTCCTGCACAACCATCCCAACAATGATCTGATCTAACCAAGCAAAGAGGAATGTACATGCAGCCCATGCAGAAGCTTTCCTTCAGTTGGTGATCACCTACAGCCTTCAAACCTCTCATCAACACCTCCATCCCTCACTCACAGGCATCCAGGACCAGAATCCAAGTAAGTAAACATTATACTTCTCTGGTTCATTCCATTTCATCATTATATTATCATCTATTGTTTACCTAGCCACCCATTGACCTCCTCCAACACTAACCCCTCCATATACCCATTAAAACCTCCCCAAATCCTACCCAAATCACCCAATACCTCATCCCGACCAACCAAAGTCCTTTGTGCAATCACAAAGGAGACCTAAATCTCATTCTGTGGCATTCCCAGTTTTCCACAGTAACCGGCACCGGTTACACCTAACCGTCATCAGTCACCCTTAACCGACATCGGTCTCTGTATTTTCCCATACAACCCATAACAGTGACCTACCCACCTAATTCCACCTCACCCTCATTCACCTGTGATCTACCTGAGACCTTTGTCAGACCTGCAGAGACCCAGAACCAGTTACTTGACCTTCGGATCCTATTCTAACCTAGCCTGTTAGATTAGATCTATTTCTTATTGTGTTTTAAGTGAGATACCTAAATCATTTTGAATTACAATAGGTTTTACCTTATTTACCACATTAAATTGTTTAAAACAGTGGACTGACAGCCATCTAGGAAGTATCACACTTCCCGGATCTAGCACATGCTAGGCAGTTCACTGCACATATTGTTTAACTCCTTCTGGTGGTCTTGCTTTGCATTACAGGTAGTTCCTCCTAGCCAAAAGGAAGCTCTCACAATCAGCTGTGGATTCGGAAGTCATACGCGTGCAACAACCCATCAACCAGCATTTGAACAGGTATTCCTCCTACTCCCATTACCCTATCTGTTCCGTCAATACTTCAAAGAAACGATCTAGAATCAGGTGAAACAGCAGTATTGTGTAGTACAATGTCCAGAATTACACATTCAGGAATGTATGGAGGCTTGGAAAGTACATGAAATAGAACCAAAGTGTTGGGTGCATATATTTCCAGAAACATTGACACCATTATTAAAGGCTTGGTACTTCCATCAAGAAAGGAGGAGAGAAATGTCACACTGGGACATGTTCAATAGGAATTTATCCAAATATTTACTTTTGAAGATAGCAACCTCATGGTCGATACAACCCTTTAAAAAATCAAGCATTTATATGCTATGGAACTATTAACTCAGAAGGAGGAGTTGAATTTCTAGACCCTAGAGAAAGGAAGCAAAATAATTACGCAATGGACAACACTGAGACTGAAATAGTGAACTCAGAAAAGTACAAGATAAAAATGTGTCACAAAGCACGGGATAGAAATGAAAACAACAAACTTGAAGACAACAAATATATGGAGTTGGTTGGAATACTTAAACCAGAATGTCTGGAAAATATACATGCAGAGAAAGAAGGGTGTGATAAAGAAGAAAAATACTTACGCAACTTAAATATAGAAGAAAAAGAAGAGTTCATATTGGAAGTAAACATCTATAATAAGGGAGAGACCGTGATATAGGATGAATCGGTGCATAAAAGAGTAGAAAACATTGGGCTAGCAAGAACAATAAAGCTAGCCACTATTGGAGATTGTTGGATGGAAAAGGAGATGTTAGAAATTTTAGAACTACTACGGGATTATGAAGATGTGTTCTCCACAAAATTCAATAAAATAAAGGGTGTGGATCCCTAACTCGGAGAAATGTGTATTGAATTTAAAGGAGAAAATCCTATCAATAAAAGACCATATAGATTAAATCCAAACATGATAGCAAAAGTTGAGAAAAAATCGGATCGCATGGTAGAAGCAAGTCTAATCTATCCAATAGAAAAATCAGATTGGGTAAGTTCAATAGTCACCCAACCTAAGAAAACGAGAGAAATTAAAATCTATGGTGACTACAGAACCCTGAATGATGCATGTGTCAACGATCTATTTCCTATACCATTTACATATGAAATATTATACATACTGGCAGGGCATGAGGCATATTCCTTTACAAATGGATTCCACAGATATCACCAAATTCCAATTATACAACAAGATCATACCAAAACTGCTTTCACATCTGAATGGGGTAACTAGCATACAGGGTTATATCGTTTAGATTTGAAGAAGCACCTGTAATCTTCTCTAGAGTCATTGTTATTGCATTTAAATACTTCATTCATGTTTTCCTGGAAGTATATTTGGATGATTGAGAAGTCTTTTCTCTACTCAAAGAACGTATCTTCAAGGTATGATTAATGTTAGAATGATGTAGAGAATTACGCTTTACCTTAAATTTGAATAATTATTTTTTATTTACACATTCTAGAGTGTCACTTGATCATGTTGAATGTAAAGAATAAATTTAAGTAGATCAATCAAAAATCACATCTACAATAGGCCTTAATCCCCTATAACCCCCTTAGAATTTTGTGCATTTCTAGGCCACGCTAGGTATTACAGGAAATTTATCAGGAGATATGCTAGCATTGTGCAACCGATGGAGAAACTATTGATGAAACTCATAAAATTTGAATGGAAAGCATTCATGTGATTAAAACAAAAGTTAGTCAGTGCACCAATACTAGTTTTTCCAGAATGGAAAAAGATCTTCCATATGCATGTTGATGCATCAGGAAGCACAATTGGAGAAATCTTAGCACAACCATGAGGAGGGATCAATCACCCTATTTATTTTTCAAATCGGAAGTTGTGGCTATTAGAAAAACCTACACAACCACCGAAAGAAAGGCTCTAGCCATGGTAAAATTTCAGACAATATCTACTGATAGTTGAACTTGAGCTTTTTACGGATCATCAAGCATTACAATACCTTGTGAATAATTTTTTATTAGGAGGAAGGATATCAAGATGGCTTATGTTATTCCAGGAATACAAGTTTAAAGTAAATGTGAAGCCCGGAAGAGAAAATGTGGGAGCATACCACTTGAGCCACATAAATACATGGGAAGAACCAAAAAAATTGGACGAAGATGCCCCAAACACGCGCTTATTTTGGGTCATTGCAATACCTAAGAAACTGGAAGAAATTGTGCACTTTCTGCAACACAGCATCCTACATGATCATTACACAAAATAGAGAAAAGGCACTTGGTTATTAAATCCTTGGCTTACACCATTATAAACGAATTCATGTATAAACTAGGGAAAGATAAGGTATTGCGAAGAGTTGTGTTGGAGCATGAAATGGATTCAATACTATGAAAAGTGCATGAATGAATAGCAAGGGGACATTGTGCAAGAGAATCGACTAGGAAGAAAATTTTACAAAGTGGAATCTGGTGACCAACTTTGTTCCAAGATGCACACCACATTGCGAAACATTGCAATATTTGTCAAGGAGTGGGGAAACACCCGACCACAAGGATGAAATACCTCTTCACCCAATTCTAGGCACACATTTGTTTGAACGATGGGGGATAGATTTCATTAGTCCAATTCATCCACCATCAAAAAGGTCTAGATACAGATATATCATTACAACAACAGACTATTTCACAAAATGGGTGGAAGCCACAGCTACACCAAATTGCACAACAAGAGACATCCAAATTCCTATATGAAACATAACTAGATATGAGTGCCCACAAAAACTAGTTAGTGACAGGGGAACACACTTCTTGAATAATACCATAAATCCTCACATAAGATTTTATGATTGTGCACCACAAAAGTACATTATATCATTTGCAGGTGAATGGACAAGCATAGACTACAAAAAGGATGTTGGAAAGGAATACCATATCAAGCTTACAACAAGTCTTACAAAAGGTGAGAAAAAAAAGGAAGAAAAGATAGAAACAAAGGAAGAAACAACTCAAAAGTGTGAAAAATTTCAAAGCGAGCATGAAAAAATTGTGACAAAACCCATAAGAGAGTCATGGAGGATCCATTCAACCAACGCATCGAACCTAGGGTTCACGGCATGATGGAAGAACAAGGCATCACATTCCTCTCGCTCAGTGACTTCAAGGAGGACATGGGTATTTCTGCAATTCTCGTACATATAAAGTGAAGTGATCCACCACATCATAAACTGGCAAAAAGAGTTGAACAGATTTTGGGTGCGCAGATGCCACCGATTCAACCTACAGAAATGAAGGGCTTCAGAAATAGGGACTAGATGTCACAACTTTGTTTGAAGAAATGACAACCTTCCCGCACAAGAAAAGGACTAAGGTAAGTCCATTTAGAGTAGTGCACCTACATGTAAGAGAAGAACCCGCACTCCTAGGGTGGGGAGTTAGTACATGAAGAAGGGCTTCACCATTATAAAAAGAAATGCAAGAACCACAACTTATATTACAAACAAAAAAGGAGAAAGTTGTGGAGGAGAGAGAGAAAAGAGTGAAAAAAGAGACAGGATACAAAGGCACAAAGACCACTCAAACCCACATCAAGCACACCTTCCCCTCCTCCATCCCTGCAAGACATAGGTACCCCTTATGGAATATGCACAAAGAACAGAACGATTGTGCAGCCTATACAACTAGATGAAGAGCCCATAATTACCAATGTACAGTTGGTTATGGAAGAATTCAGGGCAACTGTACAACTAGAAGGGGAAGAACAATTGTCGCAACAAGACGAAGCATGTAAGAAGAAAGAATGGGACACAAGCACAACTAAAGCATAAACAATTTCACATCAAGAATTGGACGCACAATTGCAAAAAATAGAATCTACAAAAGCATAAGTTGAGGACAAAGAGAAGGAACGCAAGGAATAGGAAGGGGAACAAACAAATATAGCAATGGAACGGGGCAAAGAATAGGAGGCCATCGAAGCTCGCAAAATGCAAGAAGAGGAGAGGAGGCAACAAGAAGAGAAACAAAAAGAAGTTGAAGCAGAAGGCCAAGAATGAAACATAGGAGTATGCAAAACAAAAAGAAGAGAGCATCAAGAGAGAGGAAGAGAAAATGAAGAAATATGAAAAAGACAAAAGAAAAGAAGAAGAGTAAAGGATAGAGTTGTAGAAAGATGAATTAACCAAATAGGAGCTAGCCAAAAAGGCCAAGGAGACACAGCAAATTGCGGAGGCCACTAAGGATGCAAAAGCAAAAGCTCAAAATGTCACAGAATAGAGCAAAGACACTACACAATCTATCACAAAGTATGTGGCACAAGTAGATATTGCTCAGCAACAGCCACAAACAAATCAAACAATCATAGAAGCAGGAACATCCACTGTGAAGAAGCCAACAGTTCAAGAAACCAAAACAAGGGATAGGAAAATGTTTTGGAATGCAACGCAATTAATTGCACCAACACGAAGATGTAAGTTAATTTTACCTTCATCCCCTATTTGTTCGATAATTTCCCAACTCACCCAAACAAGTGCGCAAGCTACAACATTGCAGAGTGCAATCAACATTGTCGAGGTTGGTTTGGAACACTTACCACTCCAAATGCAAATTGAAGGAATGCATTCACTGCAAGCAAACATTGGGGCAACTACACTATAAATGGCTAAGCAAAAATCAAATTTAGAACAAACATTTGCACAATATAGAAGTATAAATTCAAAATAGTTTCCCCCAACTTGTCACCGATACCATAGGCAAACAAGTAATGAGCGAGAAAATGCAATTATCTATGTTGGTAGGAAAGTTGGTCGACAATTGGAATGATAATGAGGTGGAAAAGAAAATAAAGGTGTGGGTAGTTAATGCGAAAAAAGGAAGTCAATGACACAGTATTAATTCTACAAGAATATGTTGTCATGCTACAGCATGTCGAAGATCAAGCTAAATAATTGACATTAAAACTTCTAGATTGGAACACACACTTGCAAGCTACCATTGCAGACAACAAAAATGATATAGACATGAGCAGTACAATGCAAGCTCGGATAATAACAAGGCCATATGACCAGCATATAGAAAATACATTTCACCACATCCTTGCAAACCTGAGAAATGTTATTGAGATACTGCAAGAATGGGAACTCAATGCACCGCGCAATACATTTGCAGGGGTTCAGACACAACAAATGTGGGATACGTTGGAAACACTGATTCAGAAAATCCAAAGCATCATTCCTTTTTGTGATCTTATTGCAATTGCATATATAGTTTGGGAGAATAAATGAAGCATTAGCATATTGAAATACATACAAGGTAGACCTAGAAGGAATTTTACCAATTGTGAAGACAATGAAGAACACACCAAGATTTAATCTTCTACACATACTCCTCCACAAAATCAAAGTAGCACAGATAATGTCACCTCCATCGTTCACCCCTTGCACCCATCCGGAGCAAATAGAATTTCCCAAATAGCGAGAGCAACAAACATGAGCAAGCGAAGCACCACAATTTTGTGGCAAATAATATTAATTTTTATCAAAGTATAGAATGTGCAAATGTTTGATATCTGTAAGTAGGCCCGCATAGATTGAAAACTTGCAAGGGTGGTCCATGAGGGAGTTTCCACAAATTGAAAACCAGTAAAGGGCAGTTTATCGGAAAGTCTACTTGATCGAAAGCCCGAAAGGGTGGTTAAGTAGTGCGCAGAGGATGAAAACCGGCAAACACCATCCTTTGTGTCAATTGTAAAGATAGCATCACTCAACGCAACGCACTCTATATTCAGCAAGAGATCACAAAGGCAGCTTTCCAGATCATTGAAGTTGTTTTTGTCTCGAGACAAGACAACTATTTAAGTTCAGGAAAGTGGAGTATAAAATGACTTATAAATCCAACATGGATATAATTTGTATGATTGTGCAAACCCCTAATATAAGCATATTTTCATATAAGACAAGTAGAATATATAACATCTGCTAAGAATAGATATAGAATATGAGAAATCTTTGATGTACGAGAAGAAGTTAAAAGAACCAATAACTTAACAGTCATGTTGTTTTGTACAAAACTATGTAAGTGCATTATGCAAAAGGTTGATCTTGGAGCCCAATAATAAGTTATTTCAAATTATTTCCATTTTATGTGTTCAGATTAAACCTACGAGTAATTCTACTTGCTTTATGTTTTCTCGTTCTTGATCTTGCCTTGTTAATTTATGTTCTATTGTGAACCGTGAGGCTTAATCTATTTTTGAGACATGAATTAGCCTAGGCTACAACATGTTGCATGTCTTGAAGCCATGATCCAGGGACCTCTGCTAACATGGGTAAAATATGATTCCCTCAACAATCACATCGAACCCATGTATGTGTTGCAGCATCAAGTAATATGTAGGTGTCAAATCAACATTAAAGTGCTAAAGGAATGTTGATCATTATAAAAATAAGTGAAAACGTGTCAATGTCAAAGTAAAAGCATGTAGAAGATAGAAATCAAATCAAACACATGACAAAGCAGTTAAACAAGTGATAAAGAAACGAAGGTGCTTGTGTACTTGATTACTGGTCCAAATCAAGCATTATTAATGTGTCGTTTGTGATCCTTCATGTCGCTTCCCCTTTTTTCTCTCTCCTCCACTCTTCTCTTTCTTCCCTCTCTACCCTTTTGATTGTGTGACTTTTTGGCAGGTTTTTATAGGGCCATGCAATTCACATTCTTGGCATGCTAGGAACATGCAATACATGTTCTTGGTAAATTTGTGCGGTTTTGTTTAACTATGGTGTCCCAATTGTCATGGTCCCTTTTTTTGTTTTTTACAATTAATATGTCGAGTTGCACACAAATAAGTCCCTAATTTGTACTTCAATTGTTTACAAAGTAGCCTAGTTCATTTAAGCACCAAAAAATCTAAGAGAATTGTACATAATTTATAAGGCATTCAAGAAGTTTTCAAGTGGAAATTGGATAAAACAATTATTGAGCATCAACCATTCATTGTAACACATAAATTCATGTTTACAGATGCATTGCATTGCATTGGGTTGCCTAAACAATGAATTATTGCATTATTAGTGTGTTGTTTTTTATATTATGCAACAGTCAGGGGTTTGACAAATATAAATATAGTTACAATGATTTTGTGGTATAACACTGACCCCAAAACACATCTTGTTTTCCTTTCAGTTTCTGATTTGATTGCCCAATTAGAGTTAGGTGGGAGAAGACTGATTTCCTAATTATCGAAGCAAAGTTTTAAAACACTAAGCGAGGTTTCTAAAAGGGAGAAACATAAAATTCTAGCCATCAAAGAAAATTTAAATTTGGAGCAATTTGTCCAAAATGTTTGGACAAAATGACTGCCCAGAAAACCTAGTTTGCATTGTTAAAATTTGGTGAATGTCTATCAATCACTCCTGGGAACAAGATAAGCTTAAACTGTATATATTTCTTTTTTGCTTTGGTGTTGAGAGTATTAGTTAGGTCTGATTTACTGTTTTGCATATATTCTAGACAAAGTTATAAGTTTATGGATATTTGTGTTAAAATTTGATTGAAATAAAATTATGTACACAGCTGCATTTGAACTTAATTTGGAAATATATACATATATATACATACAGATACATATACATACATACATACAGACAGACTAAGTTCAAATGCAGCCATGTAAATAAATATCCATAAACATATAACTACGGCATATATATATAATTTGTGAGAGATGAACTCTCAATATTGGAATTAGATATCATAGTGAAGTACCAACCCACAATAAATGCTTTCCATGAATGTTTATATTTGCGATATTAAAAGAATTTGATAACGACAACATGTTTTCAACTACTCTTCACTGCTCCGATGCTTCCTCCCTGGCTGGAAATTGAGGTTGTTTGGTCAGGACATTATCTACTACCACCCATTCCAATTCTACAAATAATCTCATTCAATGATGAAATCGTCTCTGATCCAGATAACAGTGTTTCAAACTGTCATAAATTCTTCTAGAATAACAATATATATTTTGAATTACAGAAAAATGATAAAATCATTTCATCTTCCTCCCATAATGAGTAGTTGATTCTTTAAAAATTCCAAATAGTGAATTATTTTGAGCTGGGGAAGCTCAGGCCTTGTACAATAGCTCATGTTTATTGAAATGGGGTCTCATTGCCATAGCAAATGAATTTTAGATATTTTTGTGTCTTATCCTCTACTTGCAACTGGTTCTTTAAGTTTTGAACAAAATTTTATGTTCTCTCTATCACCACATATATGTAAAACTATAACTTTGTCCCGTTGCCCTAAAAAAAGGGCCTGTGAAATACAGATCAATGAGAAATTCTCAAAAAAAATGGACTTTAATTTGTAATCAACAAAAAGCCTTCATTAAATGGATTTTTTTGGTATATACACATAATATTTTATTATAAATATTCTGGCACAAAACTTTGCCAATAATGGCACATTATCCTCTACAATAATTTCAATCATGTTGGGAAAAGAGAAACGTAATATTAACTCATCAGTTTTGCATCTGAGTATATTTTGCTAATGTCAAACGCAATTTCTGAGTTTCTTCAAATATGCTTTCTCGATCAAATAAACATGAAACAACAGCTACACCCTTCAATTTAGACAGATGCAATTCCATGACCTCATGTGCATTCTCAGCATTGATGCCTCCGATTGCAACAACTGGCAGTAAACTGCTCTCACAGACTCTTTGGAGACCACTCAAGCCAATAGTTTGGTTATTTTTCTTTGTATTGGTTGGATAAACACCACCAGAACCAATATAATCTGCACCTTCTTCCCAAGCTTTTTGAGCTTGCTCTGGAGTTTTGCATGATGCTCCAATTATTTTGTTGGGTCCAAGAAGAGCTCGAGCAGATTTCACTGGCATATCTGATTGTCCAAGGTGTACTCCATCTGCATTGCATGCAAGTGCCACATCTATACGGTCATTTATCAACAGAGGTACTCTATATGACCGTGAAACTTTCAAACATTCCTCAGCTGCATCGATGATTTCTTTGGTCTCAGCCTCTTTTTCTCTGCAAACCAAAAGCCAAGTTCATTCTACCCTAAACGGATTGATAGACAAAAGAATGAAGTATTCAAGAATGCTGTTAATAAACAAACCTCAGCTGCACTATTGTTGCTCCTCCTTCAATAGCAGCACTGACAGCCTCTGACATAGAACGACCCCATTTTTTATTCATTCCCGAATCTGTGACTGCATACAAAAGAAGATCATTTGGCTTGAACATTCTTTTGATGGGGTTGATTTTTGGATGAGAGAACTTGAAGAGGTGATTGAAAGGTCCTTGAGGTCCATTTCCAATCAAGAATCCCTGACTGCGTTCAAGAGCTTCTTCAATAAAACGTTTTGCTGCCTGCACAAAAATTATCAATAATCAAAAGTTGCAGAATTGCGATGTAAGAATTCAATTAGCTTATAGATAATCACAGATCATTTCAAATGTCTGAATTGAGGCAAAATAAGAATTAGAAACAGTATACGGTTACGGTTGATTTGGTTTTTCTTATTCTTGCCTTGATATGCCAGTTACAGAGCCTTTGTCCAAATTTTCTGCTCATTCAGGACAATCTTATTGGAGTGATAACAAATCTAATATAATTATTAGTGACACACCAAAAGTATTGGATGTGATTTATTATTGGGCATCTCCAATATTGACAAAATGGGTCTCCTCAACTGTCCATTAATGATATGCAGGCAATACATTCCTTGATGAGTTCAAATTTAGTCAAAAGTTAGAGAACTCTAAAATAACTCTTTTCATCATCTCATGGATAGATTTTTCATATCTTCCAAAGAGTCAAAATCATTTGGTTTATTTTTATTTTTTTCAATTTACAAACAATACCAAAAAATATCAGCATGGTTTTATGATTTATCATCATTAATCATAATAATCTTTATTCATTTAAATGTGTATTCTTGATTAAAAAGCAAGACTACCAAGACTTGATCAAAATCCAAAAATATTTGGCAGCCTAAGGATCAATCAGAGAGTTTAACAATTCATGCATCAGGAGAGCAAGTATATAATGCCCAAAAATTAGTTCACGTTAAGCTTAGCCAGACAATTTCATAGGTACATCATGTGCCCTTGGTTGGACGTAATTGATAGTCCTTGTCCCAATGCCACAACCTTTAATAGCTCCATCCCATTGCTATCCTATGTCTATAAAAAAATTCATCAACTCAACCATCATTGGACAACTATCCCAATGCCAAGCAACCTTTATAAGCTCCATCTCATCGCTATCCTATGTCTATAAATAATTTTTTTCATCAATCAACCATCCAAGCGCTTCTTTGGTCTTTCCAAAGTTCAAATGCAAATGCCAACAGACAGCAATTACAACCCATTGGTACACTGGTGTTCCACACCAATAAACAACAAATGCAACCTAATTGCACATTGGCGGTCAACCCCACATGGTCAATTGCTCATAAAAATATATCTTGTTTAGCACAGCACGATGAAATTATTTCACATAAATAATGCTATCATATCATATCACTGTGAAAAAATATATAAGTGATATTTTAGTATTATTATTAGCATTTTATAATATTTTAATTTAACTTTTTTTAATGAAAAAAATCTTAATAAATCAAGACAATTTATATATATATACCACAACACTCAACCTCTTGGGAGTCATCCCCATCCCTAGAAAATAGAGCACATTACTTATTATTCTCTATATATACGATAAACACATTTTTGTTGTGCTTTGTTGGGCTTCTTAGAACTAGCATCTGCACAGTGCTAACAAAGTCATCAATATATATTTTTATAAGAATTGTATTATATAATGTTGTGTTTTATCCACAAAATAACAATACAATTCTAACCCAGGTTATATGATTATTCAACTTCCATTATAAAACATCAAATCGCTTTTCCTATTGAAAGGATCTTCAACGATTCACTTGGTTCCTTAACGATCAAGCATTTCAACTTTTCTACTCATCCGAAGTGTCTAGTGTTTGGTTCATTTTTAAATAATTTTTTGTTTTAAGTATGACTGCTTCAAAAGCCTCACTTCTTTTTTTATCATTGTAATTAATATTCATCTCTTATCGTATTTTTTCTTCCTAAGTTATTTTTCTTCTTGAAGGAGGTACACATAAAGCAATAGTATTTGTCAATATCTTTTACCTTTTTACACAATGAAAATCACTCCATTTATTATGACCATCGATCCAAATTTCCCCTTCTTCACAAAGAAATTTTTATGCACCAAAATTGACACCATCACCATACCCATCTCATTCTTTCATTTCATTATTTTCAGATTGATTCTTTTTTTTTTTTTTATCACTTGTATTTGAAAAGATATGAATTTTTTAAGATTACCAGCTATCTAGGGCTTTCTGAAATTTTCTCGCAGTTTTATATTAATCAAAAAATTCCAAAAAAATATTTTCTAGTGTTTGTTATCATTGTTGCAAGCTCTCTTTAAAATTTCATGCATTTTGGGCAAATATTTTGTAAGATATCAATTAAATTCAGTTTGCTGCCCTAGTTGGTTATTTTCTGCAAAAATCAAAAAAAAAATTTGCTGCAATTTCTATATATTTTGTGCAATTTTGAGTGGTATCCCACAAGGGATATTTCAGTGGTATTAGGGTTGTTATTTCTCTAGCCTATTGGGTTGAAAAGATGAGTGACAGTGAAGATTTGGGTGTTGATTTGATGAAACAATTATTCACGAACATGGTGAAACAACAGGAAACTACTAATCTCTATTTGAGTCAGTTCACTGAGATATTAGCACAGGGCAAAATTGAGACTCATACAGAGAGAGGGGAAACCAATAATAGGGGACACACGGCTCAAAGAGGTGATAGTGGAAACACAGGGAAGCGATCTCCCCATTCTTCTACCAGTTATTTGGGGCTTCACGAACCCTCTTTCTTGAAGGATCCAAAAGTTTCACAGGTAAGGCAGCCTACAGATGTTTTGGATGAGGAATCTTGTTGGGAAAGGTACCAATCTTTGAGCGAGGGTTTGCGAGATAACATGCCCTTCACAGAGTATTGCAGAATGAAGATTGGTAGCAAACCCAAAAGAGATCATCAGTCACAGGTACCTGAGTTACAGAGGAGATTGGGACAAATCTCCATTCCACACTTCGATGGTTCTAAGAAGTGTATCGCACAGTCCTAGATTCAGAAGTTGAAGACATACTGACTTGAATCCCATGCACGAAGAGGATGCAATTAAGTTTGCAATCCTACATCTTGAGGGAGATGCGCATGACTGGTGGCATCATGGCTTTATTACACAGGGGCACATGCATATTGATACCTATGCAGAGTTCACACAGAGACTGATAAGCAGATTTCACAGGAGGGACCTTGGCAGGTATTTTAGAGAGTTGACTCATTTGAGACAGACAGGTTCTTTAGACACATACATTGCAGATTTTCAGAGATTATTAGTCATGGTTCCTAATGTTTCGGAGATGAGGTTGACCTCACTTTTCATAGCAGGGATGACAGATGCACTAGCGGGATTTGTGAAGGCATTTGAGCCTTCTTCATTGCATGATGTTATTAGGAGAGCATGGGATTTGGAGTTAGCCACTCCAAAGTCAAGGTTTCCACCTCGAGTTCAACAAAAGGAACCTCCATCTAGATCAGACGAACTTCAGCAGAAGGAGCTTCCACCGAGGCAAGAGGTGGCTAAGAAGCCAATCATTCCTCGAGAGCTTAGGAATGAGTTGAGGCGAAAGAAACTATGTTTCAATTGCCGTACACCTTGGGCTCTAGGGCATGATTGCACAGGAAAGGGGAAGGCCCAATTCATTGACGTCTTCGAGGAGAGTGAGTGTGACAGAGGTGAGGAGTTAGAGACCCACAAGATGGATGATAGAGATGGAGTTGCGTTGGACAGTGCTGATGTAGAGCTGGAGGAGACTCTTCCTCGGGAGATTATAGCTACATTGTCTAGTACTCTGATGTAGAAGGCATTCAGGATTAGAGGAGTTATACAGGGTCAGCGAGTAGTGGTACTCATTGATAGTGGGGCTACCCACAACTTTATTGATGCATCATTGGTTGAGAGACGAGGTTTGCAGACGGAGGACTTTAAGGGCTTCAACATTGTTGTAGCCAACGGGGAGTATATGAGATGCACACAGAGAGTTCCACAGTTGAGCATCACCATGAGTAACTACACTGTTACCAATGATTTCCACATTGTTGGTATGGGAGTGACCAACATAGTGTTAGGAGTGTTGTGGCTTCACTCTCTTGGTGAGTTTCAGACTAAATTTCATACGATGGAACTAAAGTTTAAGTTCGAGGGCAGGAATGTGATCTTGAGGGGATTATCTACAGGAGCACCAAAAGTGGTTGCAACTGAGGGGATGGAGAGGACTTTCCAGCATGATGAGGGGTTTTATTACTGCGGGTTGATGTGGAGTTTGATGGATGTGGGTGTGATCAGTAGTGTTGCACATGAGACAGTTACAGAGATTGAGGTTACAAGCTCAAATCATCTAAGTTTATCATTATGTTGGTTATCAGATGTTTTAGTAGATTGGAGATCTCATTTGCTTGTTGAGTACTCCAAGAACCGACACACTTGTGAGATTCTGGATAGTCGTATACAGGATGATAGCTACAGATTGGAGGATGAGATGATCTTCTATCAGGGAAGATTGTACCTTGTGCCAGATTCCTAGTTGAGGTTGGAGATACTGCAACATGTGCATTGTTCTACCATGACTACACACTTGAGCTTCGATGAGACCTACAGGTTCATATGGGAGAGGATCATATGGCATGGTTTGAGAGAGGATATCCTCAACTTTATAAAGGGATGTGCGGTTTGTCGTCATGACAAATCAGAGTATACATGTTTATCATTGCCTGAGTCGACATGGGATAGCACTCCTATGTATTTTATAGCTTCTATGCACGGTGAGCACTTGACCCATGTGCTAGTCAGTGGAGGGACGGAGTTAATTCAATTACCTAGTTATTCAGTAGGTTCACACTCATCACAGGAGGTGAACTATGTAGAGTTGACATTGCCAGTTGACCGTTTACTGGAGACTTGGGATTTTTTCCCCACATGACACATTGAGATACATTATAAGAAGCCTTACTCTCACACGAGTGTGGGTCATGTGGGAGAGTTAGCCCACTTTGTGTATATACAGGTTGTTTCATAGGTTGATCCAAGGGATTCTATAGGATTGAGAGTGGACTTTCATACCCAGGAGTTGATTGGAGAGGTAGTGAGTGATCACATGATGACAGCCTCACATGCGCAAGGATTGGACAAAAAGGCAGCCCCAGTGTGGGAATCAAAGGAGAGTCGGTTTGGGCATCCTTCTATTTCAGGGACAACATTGTTCTCTATACGACATGGAGGTCATGATGACTACATAGGGTGTCTTGGTTACTTCGGATCACATCGATCTTTGGTTGACTACAGGGTGAGGTGGAGAAACTTACTCTGTGGTATTCAGCTTTTGTAGCATGACAGAATAATGCTTGGGGTCAAGCATATCTCGGGAGGGGAGGATTGTAATGTCCCCATTTCCGAGCAGTTGGCCTAGGAGGTTTTTCATTCGTCTTAGCCTTGGTCATACCCGAGGGGCTAAAGACACTGGAGGCTATCGGGTATGGATAATTGATTACCACCTTGCTTTATGCTACCATTTTGTCGTTGACATTAAGTTGAGTGATTTGGTGGTAATAATTGTTATATTTTGTTGTTAAGGGTGACTATATGGCACTTTATTATTCTAATCTTCTTCGTTGGGGGTCACCTAAGCTCCCGTTTCGGTGCACTAGGAGGGAAAAAGGTAACTTAAAATCATACTTAATATTTATGTGGTTTTCCCTAGAGGGGGTCGATTGGGGTCTTTTTTGGGCCTCTTGTTGCATGGTGAAAGTTACAAAATGAGTGCTTGGGGGAGAGAGTTAGCTCATTCATTGCATACACTCACCTATTGTTGATCATTGGATCAACTATTGTTTGCACTCTTCTTTGCTTGTGCAGTAAGATACCCACAGGAACCCTAACTTTGGTGGTGAAAGATCCACACCTAGCTAGCAGAGCACTCTTTGTGTGGTGAAAGATCCATCCCTAGTTTGCTCATTTTGGAGCTTTATTCAAGGTTGATTTTTAGAGTTTTCAAAGAAGGGTTTCTGAGGATTTTTGAGCTTAATGTGGAGAAAAATCCAGGGTTTTCAGATCAGATTTATTGCAGAACAACCCTTCTTCATCAAGGGTTTGGCAGTTCAGATTCTGGAAAAACTATTTTCTAGGGTTTTTGATCTTACTCCAAGGGTACGTCTGACTTGCAATAGTGTTGCAATTTAGGGTTTCCAAGGGTCCATTTTCATATCTGGAGGTTGAGATCGTTTCATTTATATAGTTAGAAAATGTTATTTCCAGAAAATCATAATTTTAATTAGTTGTATTTCACATAGTTATGAATTTTTGAAGATTTTCCAGCTAGTTTAGGGCTTTCTGAAAATTATTGGTAGTTATATATTACTCTGAAAAAATTCCAAAAAAATATTTTTCTAGCCTTTATTTTCACCTGTAGCACAGCTCTCTATGAAATTTCGTGTGATTTTGAGTAAGTATTTTCCAAGATATCTATTAAATTCAGTTCGCTGGCCTAGTTGGTTCATTTTCTGCAGAAATTTCATAAATATCATTTTACTGCAAATTTCTAATTAAATTTTGAGCAAATTTCAAGATGGTATCCCACAAGGGATATTTCAACACCCTTAGTTGGTAAATGTCCTAGGCATGCCTCCTCCTTATCAAGAGGACACAAATATGATCTTTTCCCAAGCCTATCCAGGGGGAGTTCTACCGTCCATTCGTGCCTCTCCTAAATTTAATATGCAAATCAAACATTTATGGTTATCGATATGTATTATGATGTCTATATGGATATTCTGAGTCTAACGATTTTTCTTATAGTGACTATATCAGATAGGCCGATACAATTAGAAATATGTTCAATATATATATTAAAAATGCCATTTAATCTGCAGCAATCAAACATTTTGGTTTAGATATGCTCAACTGTCTTAAATTTCTAGTTACGATTTTCTTAGGTAGAACTATATAGATAGGCTGACAGATGCAACGACAGTGGTAGCCTGAGATTCTCTATTCTGACAGCATAAAACCTAGGCATGCATAAAACCTAGGCAATCATGAGATAAATTTCCCTCAATCAACGGTGAGGCTCCCATCTCATAGATGTTTATGCATTTGGATACGAATGAATCCCCTAATAACTATTTTCTAGGGGTTCTTACTGTTAATTCCCACATCTCACTGAACCACAGTTGGGTCATTTGGCATGCAAGTAAGCAGCTTTTCTAGGTTATCATTCGAGAAGGGGTTACCATTGCATTTATGTTTAGGAATAATTGGAAGATATGTTCACTTCAACCAAAAGTTTTTGGAGTTGAGTCTTGGGATCTACATCCTAAGGACAATAAACACTCCGAAATTATGCAGTCAGCGGATTTCATCCAGTAAGGGAATGAATCTGGTTCTAACCTGAGAGTCTCTTGCACGTGATTCAAAGTTTATTTTTGAATCACTGGGAACTGGCAGTTTTCTTGCAAAACACTGTTTAGGACATAATTGGGTACTCCAGAACATTCCCACCTTTGTGGAGTTGAGCATCCCCCAGATTTCACAGAAATCACTCTTTGAGTTGATGCATTCAAAGTCTGAAAGAATTATGTTTCTCCAGTGCTAAACAAATTTAGTTTGTTTGGGAAGGTCTTGCATTGTGGTCCGTTTTAGCCCGTAGGTTAAATCCACTATGAAATAATAGCATTCATGGTAAGTGACAACATAGAGCCATTGCCTTCAATAAACAAGCTAGATGTAAAAGTTCTTCCGAGGAATCTTATTGAGCAATATTGTACCCTTAACCAGCAGGATTCCTCTTAGCTACATGAAGCCTACATGCCTTCATCATTTGAAAATAGAACTATTCTTTTCTGCTATTGGTCTTAGGGACCTATAATGTAACCTATTGACTTCCTATTTTTTGTAACTTGCAAATCCAATTCCCATGCCTTGGTGAAGTCAATGTACCTAAGTTTTACAATTTAATGTGATTATGCGATTTCTTTCATCAGCTACTTAAGACGAATTTTTTGAAGTGATGATATGTAGCTACATAGCACTTTTTGTACTGTTCTGTATTCTTTGACGTTGCATAATGATCCAAAATGCATTCTTCCTGTTGGTGTCATTCAGTCATTATAGAACAAAGCATGGTCTAAAAGAGGATGAACTATCTCTGCCTGTGTTGATCTAAGATGTTCTTCTTGTGTCCCACATGCGGTTGACTCTATTTGCAGGACTTTGATTCTCACCAACTAGCATTGAATAAAGTAGTTCATGCTGACCGTTATTAGGAGGCCATGAAGGTGTATGCCTATGCACCTGTCTCTCTACAAACACACTTTATCCTTGAAAATGATAGAAAATAATCTCAATTGGAGGTTTCACCTGTGAATATGATTTCCTGCTTACGATAAGGCAAACAAGCAATGCACTTCTATGGCATAAATGATCGTAATTTTTTTCACCGTACTCTAATTATAATGAGTCTACTACCCTCTAGTTTTATGGACTTTGTATTAAATTTCAAGCACATTAAAAATGTTTTTTGTGGTTCACCTTGTGCACGCACATTCAACATGCAGATATTCAAACTAATAAAAGAAAGCTTTCTTAACCTTATGTTTCAATTTAATTGTAGGCTTCCCGTATAATCTAAGGAGATATTTTTTTAATTGACTAATCATAATTTGTTTACCAGTTAGCTGCTATTGAGAATATCTCGGTGGCAGCATGCTCCACAAAGACAGAATTTATTTATGATCTTCGACTTAGGAGGATCCACTTCAGAGGATCAAGCATGAGGCATGTGCTACTGTTATCACTTGTTTCAAACATTATCTGTTAGCAATTACCAATAATAAGTTGTGTTATTTATCCATCGAGTGGAGTGCCACAAGTTCAAATTCTTTTGGACTCGGATATAGATACAGATGACTTTTCTTTGCAATTCTTTCCTCTATTTTTAGCAAGTTACTTTGTCTTATTTTTAGCATGCCTTTCTGCTTTGCTTTTCTCCCTAACTTTGGCGCCATACTTTGCTAAAAATAAATAAAAGACATTACTTTTTAAGCATGAAATCATGTTAACATGGGTCGCACTTTTTGGCTAATGCTTACGTGAAATACATGAAGGCAAGGCAGTGTTAAATTACAACCTGCTGGGCAGCTCCTTATTTTACGTTTTTCACTTAAATGGTGACATTAAACTCCACCCTGCCGGGCAGCTCCAAAAAGTGCAACTTGGTTAAGTGAATTGGCCAACTTTTGTGTGAAAAACATGAAGGAAGGGTAACGTTAAACTTCAACATGTCGGGAAGCTCCTTATTTTCGTTTTTCACTCAAGTGGATTGACTTATATTATGTGAAAAGCATGACAGAAGGGCAGTGTTAAATTACAACCTGCCGGGAAGCTCCAAATTTCACGTTTTTCACTTGCTAGGTAGCTCCGATTTCCACGACTTGCACTAGGGATTGCTTCTATGTTTTGAGTGGAAATTCAAGTAGAAGGGCAGCTTTGAAAAATGCGACTGGCATGAAGAAATCATTCTTCCCAAAAAGTGTGACTTGTCTCCAAACTACTGCATCAAAAACCAGCACTCCATAGTTAACTTCACGCTTGTCTGAGTCCATGGATGACTTCTAAAAACTCTAGGCAATTGAACTGATTATGCAAAACGAACAAAAAGATCAACGGGAATTGCCAAACAAATTACGGAGAAAAACTGAAACCAGACAAGAAAAATAAATAAAAAAAGAAAAACTTGCCAGAAGTCGCAGACAATTGCTCGAAAATAACATGTCAATTAACTAGTCTGTAAAAACGCATCCCTGTGCAAATGTTCCATTCAAAGATGAAAGTAATACTGGTGTGGAAATCGACGACGAAGTTTAACTTCAGCACAAACTATTTTAAAAGAACTTTATTTATTTAATAAATAAATAAAACGCTTTCAGACAAAACCTGGCGAAGGGATAGAGTGAGTTTTAGCATGTGGGTATTTGTCAAAATTGGCTTTTATGATTCTCTAGGGATACCTTAGAGCAATGCAAGCAACTGCGGACAAAACAAAACACGCAACATGACCCGCTACTTGAAAAGAACGAAAAATTTTAAAAAGGGTAGTCCTAGATTTCACGGTGAAATCTCGGGGACACCAAGCAACAAAAGAAGTTTTGTGGCTAAAGAAGTTGTTGGAAGAAATACACATGGAAGCGAAAGGAAGTACTCATTTTCTATGTGATAGCCAGAGTTGCATTGCTCTTGCTAAGAATTCAGTTCAACATCAAAGAACGAAGTATATAGAGGTTCATATGCATTTAATCCCAGAGAAGGTTCTCTATGGTGAGATAGATCTTCAGTACTGCCCGATTGAAGATCAAGTTACAGATATGTTTACAAAGCCATTGTGTGATGTAAAGTTCTGCAAGTTTCGTGCAATGCTCGACCTTTCAAAGTTGCCATTGAGGGGGAGTGTGCATGGCAATGCCACCTCCTAATGGCCGGCCAATTGTTATCTTCTTCTCTTCTATATTTTTGCTCCATTGTAAAAGTATTGTAAAAAGATCCTTATAATCTTTGTAAACTTATCACTCTAAGTTTACAGTGCACAGTCTAGTGTGTCGTATCTATTGTAAACGAGGTCTTTGTGTTATAAAAGGCTCCTAGAGATGCTTGTTGAGATTTTTTCCATGATAAACTGTAAGATGTAGTCTCACAAATCATGCTTAGCCTAAATCATTCACTATTGATTTATGGATTCCAAATCTTTTTGTACCAAAAGGTAAGACGGGCATGATGGTGTATAAATCCTTCAAATGTGATAGGCTAACCTAAACCTTCACTATGGTTTATGGATGTGTAAATCATGTTGTATAGACAGATAATTTTGGTATATGTTCCCCGCTTAATATTAAGGGGGAGTGTTAGAACGTAATATTAAGTGCACATAAACTTTAGTTTATAACAAAATAATCAAGAATATTTATATTCTTTATTATTTAATATAAACTAAGTTTGTTTATGTTAATTGATTATTATTAATCAATATTAAATCGGAGTCTCTTTTTATAAGGTCACATCCCGTCACTTAATTGGTTCGTGACTCATAGGTTCAAATAAATATGATCATGGATCATTGTAATTTGAATCCACTTGTGTAAATTGGTGGAGAGAAGTGAGGAGGGAGATTTATTGGACTATAATATTGTTTCTCGCATAAATAGAATATCTCTTTTCATTGTGGTTTTTACCCCTCTGGGGTTTTCCATGTAAATTCGTGTCACTGTGTTTTGTTATTTATTTATTGCATGTTCTAATTTTTATTGCAATGTTTAATTTGATTGGTTAATTAAATCCTCGTCCAAACAAAGTCAAATGCCAAATGTAGTTTATTCAATTTTCTTAATAGCAAAGCTCATGTGTTTTGAAGCATACCATTCTCTAACATGCCTATGGCTTATTTCCCTGTATGTTTTTTTTAACAGACTCTTGTAATTCAATAGAACATGCTCAATAAACCTTTCACCTATGAGAATCCTATACAAAAAGGGTAAGAGATTGAAAACCTGATACCATGCTTTTCGAACTGCAATACAAAAGAAAATACCCAAATGATCATCAAAGGATAATTGTATGTATATCAGCAGGCATAGTTCCAGTCATACCATGCTTTTCGAATTGCAATACAAAATAAAATACCCAAATGATCATCAAAGGATAATTGTATGTATATCAGCAGTCATAGTTCCAGTCATCTATTGAAGTTTGAATGTTTTGTGTGGAGTATAACAATTTTCCTTCCTGACTACTAAACGTTGATATATAGAAACTCTAATGGAGATCCAACATGCTTTGAAACTGCAATTAGCCCGATGTTTGAACCAACTGTGGTCGGTTATATGTTAGAAGCATATTCTTAGAATTTATTCAGCTATTTACAAGTGTACTAGATGGTATTATTTCTCCTTTCTGAAAAAGTATACTACTTTTTAGTAAACTTTATTATATTAATGTAATTACAAATTCATAAGAAGTAACATTTTAATTGATGTTTTCCTAAGTTTGATAAGAGATAGAACTAAGTGACAATTTTTACAATTTCCAGTTTCTGCAACTCGAAAAGTGTTGTCAAGATTTCTCAGCTAGTGTCAGGAACTAAACATCAGTAGGAACATATTCAAGTTCAGATTATCATCGGAAACCCCTATGCCCATAGTCACCTTGAAACTCTAGTATAAGGATGAGGACCTGTACCCACATATTTTGCTATTAATAATTATTTATATATAATTTAGTTGTGCCCTTGTTCATTTACTCCAAGACCGTGATTTGGAAGGGGATCCCTGCACATGTACCCCTACATCTTCAGGTGAATATAGCTGTAACTTAGTGGTATGTCATTTACAAAGGACTAATACAGTAAATTTGTTCGAAAGTACGTGTTAGAACTAAAAAAGTCTCTCTAGTTCCAGCTTGGTGCATGGAAAAAAATCATAATGGAACATTTGCTTGTTGATTTAGCAACTAAATTTCTAACACATCAACCGATTTGATGCAACTCTGTTTTCTACAGTGATTTCATCATATCCATAATATGTCTCAAATAGATATAATAAAAACTCTGCAATATAATTTTGAGTCTCAGGTTTATACTTCTTCCTAAATGCATACAGCATGATCAATTCCCTTTGTTAATGCCGACAGGAAATGCATCATATAACACAGAAAAGACCAATATATTTACCAACACAGCTGGAAGCATCTGATTTCCCTTTGCAAGTTCAGCAGCGATGCAGGAGGCCAAAGAGCACCCTGTCCCGTGAGTATTGCGAGTATGTATACGCGGTCCTCGTAGTTCATGATAGGCTTCTCCTACAGTAGCAAGTCAATGACTTCTAAATTAATTTCTTTTTGTGAGAAACAACAAAGTTCAAAGAAACATAAGAGAGACTAATGTTGAATTACGACCATTTGTTAATCAAGCTTGAAACAGAAACAATTCCCTCAAATATGTAACACTGAAATTCTTCACAGATTTACATCTTTCAAAGTTCACAATGAAGCGATCATAGTGCTTTGAATTACCATCATAGAGGATGTCAATAACATCTCCAACAGACTGCAAGTGACCCCCCTTTACAAGCACATACCTGAACCAGGAAAGTAAAAAAAATTCAAGTACAACGTTATTGCTCAAGGCATGTGACAGTTCATCATACATATTTCTTCAATTAATTTAATGGTAAAATATGAAACTGATGACGACCAATTAATAGGACTGGCTCAGAGTTTCAACAGGGAAAACAAAATAAAGATCAAGGATGAATGTTTTCAAGTCTCCTGAACTCCTCCAGCCAATGCATTAAAAATAGAGTACAACAATATAAAAAAAATGGAAAAAATAGATGTTGTCTATGAATTTTCTTTACTCAAATCAGTGATGCATACTGAGAGAGGAGTGTAAGTGCCAGCATGCGTAGTTTTCTCATGATGCTCACTTAATAATTTCAGCAACGTGATGCAACGTTTAATCTGAGTTTTAAATCAATAGTGCAGTAATAGTGCAGGAGAGAAAAAAGGATTCAGTCATACAGAAATGATGACATTATTTTCTATGGATCTAATTTTTTTCCTTATAAAATGCCTCTTTGAGAATTGATCTTCATCTTTACTGGGACACAGTAAAGGTTTACAGGGGTTCCTCCCATGGAACATGCTTTGAAGCAAGCATTTCAATCACAAATAAAGCATTCAACGCATCAACATATGATGAAGAGTAAGAATATACATACATATATATATATATATATATATATAGTCATTAAAACTTAGCATTAAGCTTCTATTCAATCACTTGATCTTCCTCTTTCTGGAACTAAGATGCTGAATTACTCGATTCACATCAGTCAACTACTTCTAGGTGTGTGCTGTGGCAGCCTCATTCCTCCCTGGTCACTACATGCACATATGAGGTTCAATGTTATATGACCACATGTCTGCCTGACAAGAAGTCAGAAACCAAATTCTCACCAGGTACCCCTCTGTTAATTAGATTCCAATCCCTTACTTTTCATCTCGATCAATGTGCTTTGTGATTTCAAGGATTCAACATGGAACCATCCTCGTGTATTCTAGCATACAAATCTCCCTTTGATTGCATATATGTGCTTATAGTTATAATCCTCTTGTAACCAATCTTCAACTTATCTTTAGACTGCCTGCACATACAAGAATTGTTAAGCAACAATAGAACGAGATTACAATCATGAATTCAGTCTTAACATGTAAGGAGTCACGTTGCGTACATACACTTTATCCACAGCTTGAGTCAAACTCAGCCTGCTTCTCCATGAATACTAGGCTTGCATGTTATACATGTACAGACTACAAGATATTCCAAATAGATCAACAATCCATCTGGCTTATAATTATTAACGACTAGACCTAAGTATAAATTATTATGGGCATTTATATCTACTCACATGAGATCAACTTGGATAACTGTTCAGCTTGTTCTTAGTGAGATCATCATCAGCCTTCAAATGGCTTACAACTAACCTGCAATACTTTCGATTATAATTTAGCCTTCAAATTCAAATTCATGTAATCAAATCTTCAACTTATCTTTAGACAGCCTGCACATACAAGAAATGTTACGCAACAATTGAAAGAGACTACTATCATGAATTCAGTCTTAACATGTAAGGAGTCACCTTGCATACATACACTTTATCTACAGCTTAAGTCAAACTCAGCCTGCTTCTCCATGAATACTAGGCTTGCATGTTATACGTGTACAGACTACAAGATATTCCAAATAGATCAACGATCCATACGGCCTATAATTATTAATGACTAGACCTAAGTATAAATTATTATGGGCATTTACATATACTCACATGAGATCAACTTGGATAACTGTTCAACTTGTTCTTAGTGAGATCATCATCAGCCTCCAAAAGGCTTACAACTAACCTGCACTACTTTTGCTTATAATTTAGCCTTCAAATTCAAATTCATTCAATTGTCCTATGCATGCCAATATTTTGGTCTACAATTATTGGTTAGATCTGACAGCTGGCACTAAGAATTCAGCCTCTAGTATCTTAGCTGTCCACCTTGCATATTCTTGTCAAGTAATATGCATATTTCTCTTGAATCGGCCACCTTTTCCCCTTAACAACTTTGAATGCATGACATTTTCGAAATTGGTCCTCGACTTGCCCATATCAGCTTCCTATTTCATACCAGATCAGACTTGCCATTAATGTTTAAGGACCCCCCATACAAAATCAGAAAATCGATCACAGTGGTCCTCTAAATCAGCTCAAACAATTTTCTCACAAAACTGGCCTTCCTTCAAAAAACTGGTTGACCACCTCTTATCCACAGTATCCATGGTCCCAATGCTGGGTTGATCTGCTACAGCAGGACATGCAATTAATGAAGAACATCCTTTCCATATTAGCTTTTAGATGATGTAGCTTTTATCTACTTAAAAGTATTATATCTCCATATATCATAATAATAATAACAATAGCATTATATGTCCAGACTCCAAACATCATAATAATAATAACCTTTTAACCAATTTTACCTTCACTCAATAATATCTTTCCGTTTTTTACAGCCAAGGAGATCTTCTTTCCTTGACCATCATTTCCACTAATCGATTCAAATTCTCTAGCACAAAAATGTCACAAAGCTAATTTTGTATGCTGGATGTGTCCTCTTTGTTCTTCTTGAGCATGTATCTGTCAACTCTGAAATCTAGATCCCAATTGGATGGTACATGAGCCTTTCTATCCTTCGTGTTCCACTTGTCACCTAGATCCCTTGCCTCCTGTTCTGGTGTCACTCATAAAGATAATGAGTGTATAATATATCATAAATTTCACTTTACACCGAGTCAGACAACAGACATTCACTTAAGTCTCAAAATTCTTCTCAGCCTGCCCTCCATATTCATCTCAAAGCAGTATTAAAATTCCTCTAAACATTTGACACAAAACATCAGAATATCACAAATTGGCCTCATCTTCTCTTTACAAATTCAGTTAGCAAGAAGTTCTAAATTGATTTTCAATGCATAGCAAAATTGACTTTGCAGTCTCTTATCAAATACACTGCTTCCAGTTGACCTTTATGATTCACATACATAATCACACATCATTCGTCTACAACCTACCTTAAAGTTGAGTAGGACAATTTCCTTATGAAATTGGTATTCCTTCCAAATCTGGCCACCGTTCCTTCCTCCACGGTAGCCTCAGTCTCAATAATTTTATAAACCTGGAAAACAATGAGGTCCAACCTTCGAGTAATCTTCTATTCAAATCATTAAACCCTTTCCCTTTTCTGAGTTCCAATTTATAGGGTTCTTTGGGTGCATTCTTAAATGTTATTGAGCACCACCTTTAACCACAGGTACTTTTTAGAAAATTACTAATGTTCAAGCACTAGCTATGATCCATTTATCATATAAAATCCCCACATCATTATAGCTTTTCCAGTTGTGCCCTCATGCATATGATATAATGTTTACTTCGGAAGGTAAGGACATCTTCTTCCATGACACAATTATCATTTCCACCTTAATACTTTACACACCTGAATGAGCGCTGAATTGTCCTCTTTCTTAACTTTAGATTTGTCATGTTAAATCCTGAAACTAGGTCCCAAAAAAACAATGCATGAGCCTTGTTAGCCTCGGTGTTTGTTACGGATCACCTTCTATGTACATCTTAATATTTCCTCTCTCTTTATTTTTATCATTTGCCTTTTCAGTACGGTCATACAAACTACATCTCAAACCATACATGAATAATGTTTGTTAACCACCCCTAAGATGTTGTATTGTACAACAGTATTCGAGAACCAACCAAACATGTTTTACACTTGTCAGATGTTTGTTTTCCAACAATAAGTAAATCTCTAAACCATCAAAATAAGCTTTTTTCAAACTGTTGGCAGGAAAATTTACACTAGGGCAAATTATCAACAGTTCAGAGGACAAGAAGTCCCTCCTCTTTGATGGTGAGGTTCCCTTATTTAAAATCAAAAGAAACTAAGGATATTTACAATATCCACACTAACACTATCTTGATTTAGGGTGTTGGTTGCCTTGTACAGATGTGTCAAAGAAAACCCAGAAAAGAGGAGCTACTTGGATTTAGGAATCAAAGTTTGGGAAGGAGGAGAAGGGGCGACAACATTTTTAGGAAAGCAAAAACAAATCTTAATTTACTCAAGCATGTCAGTAACTTAAAGAATGTGCAATATTATATAACAGAAAATTCTTACCCAGAAACTAAATACTGACACAAAATTCAGTGATTTATAAAAGACAAGAATGAACACAAAGTTTTAGATTCTATTATACGCAATTGCAAGACAAAAGAATAGAAATGAATGAAGGAGAGAGGAAAGGACACTCTTCTATATCCAATATTTTTTTATTATTTTTACAAAGATCAACCAACCTCCTCTTTTACAAAGGAGGAAATACCGTTTTATAGGCAAAAATGAGCTATGACTACCTCAAAATAACTAATTGTTATTTAGCAAGAGCACTTTTGCTTAATTAAGTCACTTAAGTGACTTTTTACATTTTTAACTCGAAACAAAAAGTGCAACGCAAAAATATAACAATTAGCTTTTTCTAGGACTTCAAGAAGGAAGTGAGGAAGTTGGAACTTCGAGCTTGAGCATGTGCACCTTGAACTTTGTTACTACAGTATCAATATCCGATTCTCTTGGGATCACAGAGTTTGTCAAGTTGTCCATCCAGCTTCTCAAAGCATTCTCCATTTCAATATTTGTCCCACCAAATTGAGCCAAATTGTTGGAGGCTTCTACCACCACATTGTTTAATTTGGAAAGCCCGTCCATTTTGTCTTGATTGAAGTCATTTGCTTTGAACAACTCTTCTTTAACCATTTTATTAAATTGTGTTGGCATATGCAAAGAGAAGAAAGAACTTAAAGAACGCAAACTGCACTGCATCGAATGATTCAAGCAGGGTGTATTTATTATGAGAGAGGTAGTTACATTTGATCTTCAGCTACAACTGTTTACAACCTCCTAAACAGATAATGAACCGTACGGTTCATTATATATTCAACACCCCCTCTTAATGACTAAACTAGAAACAATACTAAGTTTGTCCCAAAATTTAACAAATGTCCTAAAACCCATATGTTTAGTCATTACATCTACAGTCCATGATTGTGTTGCACTTGTTGAATGGAGAAGAACCGCAAAACAAAAATCTAGTCGTGTGAACAAAGGATATGGCAAGTGGTCCACTAGTTCTTTGTAACGTGATTCATTGACCAGTGATGAATCACTAATGGCTGAAAGTGTCAGCCCCATCTACAGAGTGTTGAAATCAGAACCTCAGAGAGGTGGATTAAGAAATTTGTTCTAGGCTTGTGTAGCCTACTGGAGTCTGTACAAAGACTCGATTATCCTGCGATCGAAGTCACCTCGATCATGTCCTTGCAACACCATGTAGTTTTCCAACTTTCTCAATAAAAGAAATGTGACCATCTGTGTAGTAGGAGTTAGAACTAACTCCGCAATAGTAGGAGAAATAACCATCTTCGTCTCATTCGTCTCAGCAATGGGAGAAATAACCATCTCCGCAGTCGTAGGAGTGAGAACTAACTCCTCATCTATTTGCTCATCTATCCCCCTCTGTTGGGAAAGATTGTTCACAACAAAATGAGCAAACTGTTCATGCTCTACTGTCCTTCGAGCAAGTACCTCTGAGTGAGTGGTTGGGCATGCCAACTCAACATGCACCGTCGGTGCATTTGGAATAGTGGAGTCTCTATCCACAACAAACTGTTCTCCAGAATGAGGAAATCTATCCTCCCAAGGCGTGTTCGCCTCCTGTGCAATTGGTATAGTGGATACTCCCTCCAAAATAGGTGCATGTAGGTTGACTGTATCCAAGTCAACAAATCTGTGAGGAATGTCTTCCTCCCAAGGCACTGTAGCCTCCTGCACATCCCGTATGGTGTACTTGTCCTCCACACGTGCATTCATGTTGATCGTAGCCGCATCAACAAGCCGATATTGACCACCTTCCCCAAGACCAAGGGCAATTATCCATCTTTGTTTCACATCAGAGACAACACACTTCTTCCCACGAAAATCCACAGAAATATTGGGAATTTCAATTAATTGGCAAATAGATAGAAGATTCTTTTGTAAAGAAAGTACATATCTAACATTCTGTACCAACAGTTTATGAGCATTTTTCAATACAATGCATATATCTCTAATCCCTTCTACTGCAAGTGATTCACCATCTGCTAGTACTACTGATTCAAAACAAATATTTGCAGTAAATGAAACATACTAGTCCCTGCGACATGAAAAATGTGCAGATACACCAGACTCAATGATCCAGCAACTGGTACCACTGCCATGCGAGCATGATGTCGTAAGACAATAAAGAGCATACCCGTCATCTGAATACTGTTCTTCTACAATTGCTGACACATGTCCCTCATCACATGGCTTTTTGTTCTGCTACGAAAGATCATAGTTCCGCTTCCGGCAATCCTTCTTAAGGTGCCCAACCTTGTGACAATAATAGCATGTGATATGATACCAAGTGGATGATTCACCACAATGATGTTTTCACTTTCCCTTTGACTGAGTGACAAGAGCACTCTCGGATTGGTCACAATTAGATTCTGCCTGAAGTTGTCTCCGCTCCTTTTGCAATAGGTAGGAACTCACCTTGTTAAACGTGAGTGTTTGACTTTCAGCCATTAAATGGAGTGCCTCCACAAATGACTCATACGAAGAAGGTAAGTTGTTTAAAACCAGAACCACCATATCATCGCCGTCCACCTTTTTGTTGATGGAAGATAACTGGTCTCGGAGATCTTTCATCTAAAGTAGGTGCTCAAACAGCAATCAACCTTGTAATTTTATGGAAAAGAGCATATTCTTCAGGTATAACACCTGACTCTTTTCTGACATCTGATATTTATCCCTCAGACTGGCCCACAACATGCTTGCCGCAGTAGCATTCAGCACTTCCAATCTCATATCATCCGACACCGACAACTTGAGAAGCAATAACACTTCCTTATGACACTTGTCATAATCCACGAAGTTCGTCAATGGTCAACTTTCACTACTCGTGATTATTTTATCACAATCACAAAACTCCGCAAGCATTAAAATCTTATGACTCCATACATTAAAATTAGTGCCCGTTAATTTTCGTGCCTCCAGCAAAGTCAAGTGTGAAATATTTGCCATTTTATTATTCCAAAATAACAGAAATAATAAAATTAAATTTTGCCCACACTTAATAAAACAATATTACCTTTTCCAGCAAATAATATTAAATTATGCAAATCACCCTTCAACTATATTTGCTGATATTAAAAAATATTATTACTTATTCCTCCCAAATTGATTATTCAAAAGCAAGGTGAATATCTTTGTTGGAAAAAGTGAATATTAATATGCCCAAATATTATATCTTGCCCTCACGACTTTGCTTCTGCCTCCACGACTGTTCGCATTTTCCTCCCACACGACTTGGGATTTTGCATTTACGACTGGGTATGGCTTCGCACAAACAGGATTTTGTTGTCGACACCAAAGATATTGGGTATCCTTTCTGCCCCACGATTTATGGCACTTACAGCCACAAACTGGCTATGCCCACTGGATTTGTGACAGGGCTTTGTGACTGGGTATTTGCAACCACGTTTTTCCTTTACCCGACAGGTTCTAGGAACCTACGATTTCCAGAAACAACGACCTACGACTCTATGCCCTCGAACTGCCCTTCGTGACTGTTAACAAGCCCTGTGCCCATAGCCTCGACTGGTTCGACTGCCCACAAACCACTTCTTTTGGGCTCCATCAAACGATTGCTTTTGTCCTGCTGCGAATGGAGGACTGCCTTCTCTACCCTCAAATGTCCTAACTTTCCTCCAATTCGTGCCCTGTTAGGGCTTCCTCGAATTTTGTGTCAATCTCTTGTACCCTCCAAGCTTCCTCGGGCAAATCGCTATGATACCAATGTTAGCATATGCAAAGAGAAGAAAGAACTCACAGAAGGAAAACTACACTGCATTAAATGATTCAGACATGGTGTATTTATTATGAGAGAGGTAGTTACATTTGTCTTCAGTTACAATTGTTTACACCTCCTAAACTAATTATGAACCATACGGTTCATTATATATTCAACAAATTGCTCTTTGATTTTATCCATTGTATTCCTTATCACCTTGAAAGAGGTCGCAATGAAGGGCATTGAGATCAAAAAAAAAAATCAGCCTTTAAAGACTCACCCTTTTGAATGAAATTTTGCAGATCGGTTGAAGCTTCTTCTAGAATCTTGAGCCTTCATTCTACACTATGGGACCAAGTTTGAGAAATATTATCCTTTTCATTAAAAATATTCACTTAGGAGGATTTTTCATCAGTTACAGCCATAATCCTCAAATCTTGAATCACATCAGCCCACAACTTGGCCTCTTTTTCAACGTCTTCAATTCTAGAATTTATTTGCTTCTGGGCAACCACTAGACTCTCATATACTTTTCATCCCTCGTCAATGAACTTCACTCCATTTACCAACAATTTTTTAACCCATGCTTTAATGACTTTACCTCCTAGAGTGTGCTTGTGGACCTCTGAAACAGCTTTGATATCAACATCACTCACGGAGGTGGAAGATGGGAGAGATGCAAGAGGAGTGGGATCTAGAGATAGAAATGCTTTGATATAGGTTGAGAATGTTTTGGGCCTGTTCTTCCAACTATTCTTGTATTTGTTTCCCTTTCTCTACCCTCTCAATATCCTTAGAAAGTGTCTCTCTCAAGTAAAGCGCATCTCCTTCGGAAGTGGATTCTCCAAGTGATATTCTTGTAAGTTCATAATCTGTTGCAGTGATCTCATGTTCACTTTTATTAATTGTTGGCTTTGCAATCTCAACAAACTATTGTCCCAAGGTATCAGTCACAAGGCGAGAAGTTGTTCTAGATTTCTTAGGAGTAGGAGTACCATGGAGAGCAGCTACAACATCGTAATCAGGAAAAATTATTTCAGATTGAGTTTTTCTCTCTTTTTCAACCATAGGTTGAACCCATGAAAAAGTACTAGTGATATCTTATGCCGATGAACTTGCCACAGGTACACTGAGAGCGAGGGGTGGAGGAGAGGGCACTGGTGCAGGAATGATTTCCACAGAGGAAGATTTCTTAGCAAATAACTTGGGGGAAGTCGGGGGTCTTCTTATAGTCAGTTTTTGTCTTGAACTACCCCCTTCAGTTATGTTTTCTACGGGAATTTCAGCAGATTTTTCTTCTACTTCCTTTACTCCCTCCTCTTCCTCTTTAACTTCAGCCTCTTCAATCTCGGGATCAGCTCTTAGAGTCTGCACAAACTTTTGTACTTGGTTGTTGCTGGATTGAGGAAGAAGGTACATCTTGTGCAACAATATCTTTCTCAGAAGCATTGATTTCTGCAAATTTTTTCATGAACCACTTCTTGGTTCTCAGGAGAACAGGTGCAGTGAGATAATCGATGTTATCCCTTTTCTTTTCGGACCAACCAATGATAGGGAGAGGAGCATGTTGGATGGAATTTATAAATTTAGGTTCATACATTTCTGATGCATCATCTACCATAGCTTTAGGTACCTGATACAACTACAAATCCTGAATTTTTTGGAGAGTCATTCTCCCGAATAATCTTTTCCTGACTTCAAATTCATCATCACAATCTTTCCAGTAATTTTCAATAGTTGGAACATGAGAATATGAGGCTGGCAACCGAATATTAGTGATAAAGTTTTTGCTATCAAATGATGTTCTCTTACGGAAAGGATACATATTAAATGGAGCAATTGTTCTCTCAACAATTTGAGCATCAATACTTGATCTGCAAATGTAGTTTCCTAGAGACAAAGAGAATTGGACGCCTGAAACTTTCTTATCTCTGCAATTCCTGTGAAGGATGTCTAATTGTCTACATAGTTCAATCAAGATAAGCTTATAACTGCAGTAAATTGGAAGTTTGTATGGGATTCCTTCAAATCCCGCAGCTCTGATATAGGAGAACCTTTGAAATTGAATGAAGAATTTGCCAAACTTGGTTACCAAGTGCTTTGCTTCTTGAGAAATTCTGTTGGATGTGCATCCTTCCAATAACCTGACTATGAACATGGTTAATGCATCATTTACCCTTGTGAAATGACTCTTGTTGTTGTCAAGAGTCAACTGGGTGTAACATTCATAGATGGGTCGAGAGAGGTTTTGTTTTCCTTTTGATTAGAAAGGCCAACCCAAATTCTATTTCCTGCAATGGTATACATTAGATAGGAAGTCATATAAGATGACTTAGTGTTGTGCACTTGAGTGAGTTGCTTGGTTAAAATTTCATAGATTATTCCCCCCAGCTCAAAGCTTGTTTTCCCTCGCATATCAGGTTGATAAAAATACTCATCCAATCATGAAATTCTCTCGTGGATGGAAGACCCGTTACTCTAGCCAGTAGAGTAATAATATCAGACAACTCTTCAATGAAATCATTCCTATACAGGGTCTTAGACAACTTAGAGGGTCCTTTCTTTTTAGCTTTAACCAAGACTTAGCAATCATAGTTCGTTACTGATTTGGTGTTATCATATTCTCACGTCCCAACTATTGAAAAGTACTAGGAAGATTGTGATAATGAATTTGAAGTCAGAAAAAGATTATCTTGGGAGGCTGACTCTCCAACAAATTATTTTGAGGGCTAGGTTGATATGATAGGCATCCAATTGAGCGATAACCTCGTGTTGTGGATCTTTCAACTCCTTGTTTGGGGATCAAAATGTGAAGCACAGGCTAATATTGTGTCAATGCACTTAACAAAAGTAGAAAATCCACTCACGTATGCTAAAACACTGTTGACGATCCAATCAGCCAAAAAAAACCTCTTTCCATCGTCCATTCTGCTCTAGAATTCATTCAAGTCCATTTGTTTTATATTGTTGTCCCCAATTTCAAGGACGGTGGTTTCCAAGGAAGAGACATGCCCGTATCCGGCATATTGAAATTTCATTTTGATGGATATAATCAACAAGGAATAGATGAACACAAGGATAGGCAAACACATTAGCACTTGAAGACCCAAAAGGGAAGAATGTTTCAAACCAAGGAGAGAAGGAATGAAAGCACTCACCGAGCAGATGAAAATGAAGAGCTCCAAAAGACGGTTCCATTGATTCTTGAAATTTTGAATTTTGGCAAAGAATGACTGTGCAGGGGGCAAAATAACAGCTAGGACGATGTGTGAAAACATAGGGGGAGAGGAAAAACTTAGTGGGCACGATTCACAAATGGGTTCAAATGGACGAGTCACGGGTTTATGTAGTGGGCAATGAGTTTAAATGCCCATGGAACTTCCCATTTAAAACTTCCCCGTAGGTTTATCGGCATCGACAAAGAACCATGGAACTATTCCATGGGTTCCATTCAAAACAGACTTAACTGACGGGAAGTTAGTGTCGAGCGTATTTGGCGAAGCGGGGGTTTGTGGGAACAACGGAACTATTTCATTGGTTCTACCCAAAACTGATCAAGCCAAAGAAATGCCCAACTCAATGCAAATCGGCAAATGCGAGGATGCAAGGAATATGAGGATCACGAGAATTGTTCCTGTGGCTCCACATGGGGCCGACCCGGCCGGATAACGCCCAATTTAAACGTTCAAATCAATGAATCTGCCCAAATGGGGATCTTGAAGAACCAAGGAATTGTTCCTCTTGTTCTATGAAAATTCAACTTTGTTGATAGACCCCAAAATTTAAGAAAAATGACTAAGTCCCACAAGATGGAATTTGCAGAAGGGATAAAGTGATTTTCGTGACCAAACATTTCGACCCTTGACTTCAAAATTCTGCAATTATTGATTTCATGACAACACAACCACAAGTGTTATTCTAGGTTTAGCAAAAAAATATTTATATTCGGCATAGTTAATCTCTGAATCATTTGCAAGCATGCCGCATGGAAAAATATATTCAAGGGCCACCAAAAATTCTTTTATGCTTGTTTTGTTATCAATAAAGATTTACATTGCTCATTTGTCAACCATGAATTGTAGGTGATAAGTAAGTTGTTGTCTGAAGACTTCTTAGAGGTGTAGAGGCACGAAGTTTTTGAACGGAACTTCACGATTCAATCGTCCATGATCAAAGTTTTGTTTCAGGAAGCAGCGTTTGTTTATTTAGAGTCACGATTTCAGTGAAACGTCAAGGGAGTTGATCCTCTCTTGCCGGTTTTACTTTGTCGCCCCTTATCTCGATCCCTAGGGGTCGGGAAAGGGCTGCGAATCTGCTGGTGCTCTATCTGCCCATCGATTTTATTTATTTTTTTCCTTTCTTGGGCGTCTGGTAATTGCTCCTAGCTGCTGCGACTATGGAAAACGCTAGGAAATCCAACATTCTGGTCAATCATGGGAAGTCAACTTTTAGGGATGTGTTACGAAGATCATCATCCTCGAACCCCTCCAACAAGAACTTTCAAAAAATCCCTCTCAGGATGCCAAAGATTGATCCAAGTAAGAATGAAAAAGGATGTATGTTGGCAGCTGATGGCGCTCCAGTCATTCAAATAAAGAAAGAAGTTGTGCAGGATAATCTTCGGGAATTGGAAAATAGAGGCTTAATTGTCAAATTTATGGGATTTCGGCCATCGCTTACAGCCATGAAAGAATGGGCTCAAAAATCTTGGAAAACGAAAGGTGAGTTCGCGATTTCAGTATGCCCTAATGGATAATTTTTTACCTTTTTTGATACTGCTGCAGATAAGGAATTTGTATTTCAAGGTGGTCCTTGGTTTATGGGTCGTGCGGGCTTATTCATGAAGCCATGGCATCCCATGTTTAAACCAGAGGAAGAATTACCATCAGTGGTTCCAGTATGGATGAATCATGAGACGATATGGATTACCAGCTGAATATTGGAATCAAACGGTGTTTATGGCTATTGGTAATAGCCTGGGTAAATTCATGTTGATTGTTGATGCCTCTATCCAATTGGAGCAAATGATCTATGCTAGGATTTGTGTTCTCATGGACCTGACCAATCCTTTACCAGCCAAAATCTCATTAGTTATTGATAATGAAGAGTGGGAGCAAATGTTGGACTATGAGAATATTCCCTTTCGATGTCGTCTATGTCACGATTATGGACATTTGGTGAAGAATTGTCTTGCTAGAGTGCCAGAGCCGAAGGATGCTGAGAAAAATGTTGAGGAATTCAGCATCCCAAAAAAGAAACGAACTGCAAAAAAAATGGAAAGGAGCAACAGGCAATCAGCAATTCAAATTGTTTTGTTAGTCTACAGGAAGAAAATGAAGAACAGATAGATGATGTCATGGAATCACAAGTTCTTGAAACACAGTTGGAAAAGACCCAAGAAGAAATAAACAAGCAACAGATGGATACTCAAAACCAGTTGGTTCTTTTTCAGGGTCTTTATAACAATGCTGGCCAAACTGATATTAAAAGCTATCAAAGGAAAACTAAGTTAAATGATAAAGTGCGGGCAGAAAATCAGAAGTCAATGGAAAAGGAAGATTTGGGCAAAGCATTAGTGATTAAGGAAAAATCCACAATACAAAATGAAGATCTCGTATTTGGAGTGGAACAGGAAAAAAACAAAAAAAATGAATTGGACAATAACACTAAAATGGAGGGAAACCCAACCAGACTAAAATTCAGCAAGAAGGGCAAAAGTTAAGTAGCTCAAGAGCAATTAGGGACCTGTTCCAATATCTCCAACACCCAGCTCAATGAAAATTATTACATGGAATATTAGAGGCTTGAAGGGTTCCCCTTCTAAGTTTCAAGAGCTTAAAAGGATGATTGCGTCAAATAAGCCAGCTATGGTAAATATTCAGGAAACAAAAGCTTCTATGGATTTACTTATATTCTCGCAAATAATATGTGGCCCCAATCTCAACATATATCTATTAGCTCATTTAGAGCTTCGGGGGGTCAGATTTCTTTATGGGATCCTAAGGTAATTTTTGTTATTAATTCTTGTGCCATGAAAGGAATTATTTGCTTACATGTGCATGATAAGATGGAGGACCAGCAGTTCATACTATGTAACATATATGCCCCTATTTCAGTGGAGGATAAATGGCAGCATAGGAGAGGAATGGAACACATCATAAGAATTTTCACAAACATCCCTCTTATCATGGGAGGTGATTTAACACCATCTTAAACCTTTCAGAAAAGCAGGGAGGTAATAATCAGCTGGATGCAAGTTCAACAGAGTTGCAACAGTTTATTGTGACTCATAATCTGGTGGATGTTTTGACGGACAATGGGATAATGACATGGTCAAACAGAAGACAGGGACAAGTATCTATTCTTGAAAGATTGGACCGATTCATTGTTTCTAAAGAATGTTGGATGAGAGGATGTGCTCCTAAAGCACGAATTCTTAATAATAATGGATCTGATCACTGGCGTGTTTGCTTGGAAATAGGAAAGACTATCCATCCCAAAGCACCATTCAGATTTCAATTAATGTGGCTCCGTCATGCTGATATTCATGATCTAGTCAGTAAATGGTAGATGGAGGGGAAGCCTAGGCACGGAACACAGATGTGTATGTTTTCCCAAAGACTAAAGTACCTACAATATAAACTCCACAACTGGAACTGGACTGGATTCGGTGATATTGCTAAAGAAAAAGTTTGAATATTAAGTGAACTTGGGAAAATTAATGATATTCATCGAAATTCAGGTATGTCTATGGATCTCTTCAAGCAAGAATGTAAATTGAAGGATGATCTGAATGAGTGGGAAATTCAAGAGGAAATTATGTGTAAACAAAAATCCAGAATTCGATGGCTGAAGGAAGGAGATAAAAACTCCACTTTCTTCCATAAATCTCTTTTAGCTAGGACAGCTCAAAACCACCTTCAAAGTCTTTCCACTGAAGGAGGATCTAAGGAAAGTTCAATGAATGAAATGAAGAAAGTGGCTAGTCAATACTTCCAGCATCTTTTTAAGGAACAATTGTTGGATAGAAATGCTCAAGAACAATTGTTAGATTTAATCCCCACACATATTAATTCCAAGGATAATGACAAGTTGATCCAACCAGTCTCGGAGGAGGAGCTTAGACATACAGTGTTTTCCACGCAGAAAGGTAAAACCCCTAGCCCAGATGGTTTTCCTATAGAATTCTTTCAAGAATTTTGGGAAATTATAAAAACTAACTTGGTATAGATGGTGGAAGAAGCCAGGACTGCGAAGACTCTGCTTAAAGAGTTGAATAGGACATTCATAGCCCTCATACCTAAAACTAGAGAGGTTGAAGATATTTCGGGTTTCAGACCTATAGCTCTGTAATGTGGTGTATAAGATAATAACAAAAGTGATAGCTGAAAGATTAAAGCCACTCCTCTCAAAAATTATATCCCCTGAACAAGGGGGATTTGTCCCAGGAAGACATTAATGATGAGATTGTTCTTGCGCAGGAAACTTGACATTCTATGGAAATGTAGAAAAGGCCGGCTATGTTTATCATATTAGATTTATCAAAGGCATATGATAGGGTGGACTGGAATATCTTGTGTAGAGTTTTGGAACGATTTGGGTTTTCTCTTAAATGGATACATTGGGTTAGGGTCTGCTTTTCTACTACATCTTTTGCAATCTTAATCAATGGCTCTCATACTGCTTATTTTGGTGCATCAAGAGGTATAAGGCAAGGAGACCCTCTATCCCCTTTTCTTTTCATTATCCTCACAGAATGCTTTGGTAGGTTGAGCAAAAAAGCTTGTCAGGAGAAAAAAATTCAAGGAATACAATTGGCAAAAACAAATAAACCAATACCTTATCTACAATTTGTTGATGATTCCTCTATGATGGGCAGCGCTAATGTGGCAGAAGCTAAACAATTTCAAAAGACCATCCATACTTTTTCTTCGGCTACTGGGCAGCTTATAAATAATGGAAAATCCAACATCTTCTTTTTCTATTGCTCTTATAGACTTGAAGATCAGATCCTGAATATTCTCCAATTTCAGAAAGGCACATTTCCTCTCAGATATTCGGGTGTTATTTTATCTCCTAGAAAGCTAAGGGGTGGCAATGGCTTATTGATAGAGTTGAACAGAAATTGCAGAACTGGAAAAATAAATGGTTATCAACAGGAGGAAGAATGATTCTTATAAAATCAGTCCTTCAAGTTATGCCGATTTATGTTGCATCTATGGTGAATATTCTAGATACAATCCTCAAGAAGATAGACTCTCTTTGTTAGAGATTCTTATGGAGTGGGACTCAAGAAAAAAAGAAGTGGTCTTTGGTCAAATGGACATGTCTTTGTAAGCCTAAAAAAGAAGGGGGATTAGGTTTTAGATCTTCCAATCAGTAGAATACAGCCTTCGCGCCAAAACTTTATTGGAGACTTATTGTACATCCTAAAGATGTTTGGGCCATAAATTTCCACGGTAAATACGCGGAAAATAGCTGTCCGGAAAAGATTATTAGAACAGCTCTTCCGAATAAGGGTTCTCTAGCACTAAAGTTTATCAAAAGGGGGGAAAATTTAATTAAAAAGCAGCTGTTTTGGATTGTTCATAATGGCAAATTAGCAAACTTTTGGACAGATTCTCGGAATGGAAAGCCCCCAATTACTACACTCCACCCTCAGCTTCAATTAATTATAGAGAATATGCAAACCCACTGATGGATTAAGATAGCAAAGTATACCCAACAAACTATTCAACCTTGGGGAGTTGATATTTGTTGGATTCCTATAACTGAATGGCCTATAAGGATCACCAAAGAACAACAAATTATTTTGAACCAGATTTTGAGGGAGCGTGCTCTTCCTTTTTCCTCCGATACTGATGAAATTGGTTGTGGATGCAGTTCATCTGGGAAATATGAAGTATCTTCAAGATATGCCTTTTTAATGAAACCACAACCACATCCAGATCAGATTCTTTTTAAGTATATTTGGCAACCTAGATTATGGCCCAAGGTTAGTTTCTTTCTTTGGTTGCTCACACATAAAAGGATCCTAACTGGTGAAAGGCTTAAAAAGAGAGGACTTACTGGTCCATTTACATGTGAGCTATGCATAGAAGCTGAGGAAACTCTGGAACATCTATTCTTTCAATGCCCTTCGGTTTTTCCCTTATGGCAACAACTGGCTTCTGTTTTCAACCTTCAATGGAACAATAGTGAATCTCTTGGAAGTATAACCAGCACATGGAAGAAAGCTCTACCTAAAGGACAAAATATGCTTCCTACTATATGGAGTGGAAACCCTTGTTTTATGGAATACATGGAAAGAAAGAAACTACAGAATTTTTCGACAAAGCAGTAGAGAAGCTATTTATGTTTGGGAGAGGATTAAATGTAATTTTAATGAAAGCCTTAAACATAAAATCTCGCTTCCAGCCCAGTCAACACCACAATGGGAACATATTTACCAATAGATTTCTTTGGATCCTAAGGAAGCTTCTATGCCTAGCTTTCAAGCAAAAAAACAAAACACAAAGTAATGTTTCAGATAGAGATATGGCTGATTATCATGGTATTCTCAAGACTGATGGAGCTTCTAGGGGTAATCCTAGAAGAATGGCCATGGGAGGAATAGGATGCAATGATCAAGGAGAAGTTTGCCTTATCTTTGCTGAAAATATGGGTAATTCTACGAATAATCTAGCTGAAATCACAGCTATTCGTAGAGGGGTGCAGGAAGCAATTAAAATTGGATGGCAAAAGATCAAGATTCAGTCTGATTCCAAGATCATGGTGAATTTACTTAGCAATTCTAATATTGGAAATTCCCCTAATTGGCGTCTTGCAAAAGAAATTGATCAAATCTAAAATCTGCAGTATAAATTCCAGCAAATTCTTTTCCAACATATTCCTCAACAACAGAATAAAGTGGCAGATGGATTAGCGAATTGGGCTTTGGCCAAGACTGATATCCTTTGCTACGGACCACCCCCTTTATGGTGGTCTAATAAGATTCAAGAAGATATTAGGAAAATTCTTATTTTAGATTCTACTTAATGAATAGGAACATTGATTGTATGGCTTATGGGGCTACTGACATGGCTAATAGCTTTCATGCCTGCCATGGGCGAGTTTGTACATAAGTTTTTTCATATAATATAAAGATGGTTTGTTGTTTTTTTGGAAAAAAAAAAACCACGAATTGTAGGCTCAAAGCCTTAAACATCCATCCAACCAACATCTTTGACGGGCAAAAAATTGTCTAAGAGTCCTTTAAAAAGTGGTTCTAGGGCATTACTGGTTAAAAGAGAGTCATCTTCCATCAAGTCTCACTAGTCCTACATAACTATGAAAATCTTTTGTTAAGTCCTTTCCAAAATTTGTTTGATGAAGCTAAATTCCACATTTACAAGAATCATTATGAGTTGTCGGTACATCATTCATCTAACTTGATCAAGATAGTATTTACAAGAATCATTAAGAGTTGTTGGTTTATCATTCATCTAACTTGATCAAGATAGTATCGTGAGACACATGTAATGACAAATTTTTATCCATTGGTAGTAGTGAAATAATATTACTAATTGTTTGTCAGCAAAAGAAATAATATCAATTATAAATGGTTGTGTACTACAATGTCAGTACTGTGTAGAATGGACAGCAAGGAAGCGTAATATAAAAATAGTCAAATAAATAAAAATATATTAATGTTCATGCATTACCGAAGAAGATCAATGGGAATCGACAGTACATGCAGTTATAGTCAATAATATGCCAGAGTAAAAAAGAACCCTAGGTTCTGAAAAATAACTAAATAATAGAACACTACAACAAAGTAAAAGTGTAACTAAGCCTAGGGGTAAACCCAAATCATATGATCCAGGTACAACTACAACAAACCATGCGAGGGAAACACCATTCAAAGAAGCATAAAGCTGATGAAAACCAAAGCTCGAGTTGAAGACTAAGGCTGGAAATGAGCGCTATCATGCTTATATAGCAAGGTTTGAGCTAGAAGAACCAAAGGCATAAACCACCACCATAAGAGTTCACAAATGCAAGACCTAATAATATCTATATAGGGGGTGTCCAGAGCTAACAGGGTCAAGCTGGACAATACTAGGAGGACATAGGGTACTCTCCCTAGAACCTCTCCTAACACCCAAGGCCAATGGAACTCAAGAGCTAGAGATAAAACTAGTAATATGCGGCTGTCCCCAAGACCTGGGTTGAGATCAAAGATAACAAGAAGGCCTTCAACATTGAGGGAAAACATGTACACAGCCTCCTAATGAGAACGAGAGGGCCAAGCACCCTAACAGCAGCTCTGAAGAGAAGAAATACTCTCACCAACCTGTCCCCGTATGCATGTGAGCAGTATCCAAAGGGCATTTAACAGCTACAATGGACTGCGATGAGCTAAGACTCAAGAGTATGTAATGTCCCTTCAAAATAAACCAATAGTCTATGCAGATTTCTCTTATTTCTATACTTAGGAACAGCTGTAACTATCACAAGTATTCATTGACATACTCGCAAACAATTGGCAAACATGAACCACTCACCAGCAAATTCCACAAATAGTTGGCTGACATGCACTCAGAACAAAATGAAATCTATGAAACCCTGACAAAAAGTTGGAAACATTCAATCCTGTTACACTCTTATGACTGCACCACAAATGCGGATGCAAATACTTTATAGAAATCCACACATATTTATTATGGCTACAGCTGAATATTGAAAGATTGAAACTGATAGTACTGCATATAGGACTGTTACTACAAACTGTTGTAAACAGAATATGATAGAAACTCACACTGTATGCTGAAACTGAGGCTGAACGGTTCTATCACAGTGCTGTTTACTGTAGCGGCACTGTTGTAGCAGTACTGGAATACTATATCAGAGGTACAGACTCCAGAATACTATAGTGGTGGTACAGTGTACTGTAGTGACACTGTAGAAAACTAAAATTCTCCAAAAGTCTTTCTTACCCAGCTAGACTAGACATAAACTTCAATCTTTCAGCTCAAATGCAATCCCTAGATGGAATCACCTCAAAGGAGAAAAGGTTTTTCGTCAAGTCCCCACTCCTAGGGTTTTTGTCCTGTGAGAGAAATTCAACATAGAATGCTCAAGCTCTCAAAAGGGCGTCTGATAACAAAAATATGAATATCTTCTTCCTCCCAGCTCTTCATTTTATAATCACCCTTTTAATGTGTTCCTTCCAGGAATGTCTAGAAACAATTTTAATAAAACATTGCATTAGGCCTTTTTATAGTAATAATACACAAGTCGCCCTTTTACAATGTTATAAAAATAAAGTTACTAGGACAACTTAAAATATTATTGTTAAATTATTTTCTCTAACTTTATCTCTTAGCCTACGGGAAATAAGTAATAGGCTACGGGTCTTCCAATTATTTTAATTTTGAAAAGGGGACATGATAGTCTACCATTCCTAGAATTGCTTTCCCTCAGGAAATTGTTGATTGGGATGCTCAAGGATCTTTGCACCTTTCCATGTAGCATCTTCCGCTGGGAGATTTTCCCAATGCACCAGATATTATGTTATGCTCCTGTTTCTCAATTTCTTCTCTTTGATGTCAATGATGGCCTTTGTAACCAAGATCAATTTACCTTCATTGTCTAGAGGAGACAACTTTGTTGAAGGAGTGATGTGCTATTGAAGTTCCCTTTTGAGGCAGGAAACGTGAAATACATTGTGAATCCTGCTATGTGTTCTGGCACCTCAAGCTCATAAAGCAACCTCCCCAATCCTCCTAAATTGGAAGAGTCCCTTGTTCAAGCCGTCCAGTAGCAAGCGCAGGCTTCGAGTAAATTACCCTTTGACTTCTATCTTCAAGTCTCTTAGCCTACGGGACCATAAGTGGGAATAGGTCCATGAAGCTCCTCTTGCGAAAGATATCGAGCATCAAAAACCATATGGTGATCGCACTTAGCGATACCGACCCCGCCCCTTAGGGTTAGAGTCTCCAGGGAATACTCCTGGTGAAAGTCGTTGTTCTCCACTCAGCCATAAGGAGGCCTCACGGTAGGCTCTCTTGTTCCATGGGTACAGGCATCTTCCACTGGAGGAGAAACTTTTCCAACAATGCACGCCAGACAATTATGCTTATGCTCCTATTTCTGAATTTCTTCTCTTTGATGTCAATGATGGCCTTTAGAACTAAGATCAATTTACCTTCATCATCTAGAGGAGACAACTTTGTTGGAGTGATGTGTTGTTCAAGTTCCTTTTGAGGCAGGAAACATGAAATACATTGTGAATCGTGCTATGTTTTGGCAACTCAAGCTCATAAGCAACCTCCCCAATCCTCCGCTTGATCGTGTAAGGTTCGTAGAAGTGAGGCTTGAGCTTCTTGGCTCCACTCCTCTTGAGTGAAGACTAGGAAAAATTAAAATATTATTATTATTAAATTATTTCTCTATCTTTATCTCTTAGCCTACGGGAAATAAATAATGGGCTACGGGTCTCTTGATTATTTTAATTTTGAAAAGGGGACATGATAGTCTACCATTCCCAGACTTGTCCATAGACAATTGCAGATCGGGATGCTCAAGTATCTCTGCACCTTTCCATGTAGCATCTTCCATTGGGATATTTTCCCAATGCACCAGATATTATGTTATCTTCCTGTTTCTGAATTTCTTCTATTTGATGCCAATGATGGCCTTTGGAATCCAAGATCCAAATTTACCTTCATCATCTAGCAGGAGGCGGACTTGTGATTGACAGGAGTCCGATGTAATTGTTTCAAGTTCACCATACTTCTCCAGGGCACAGGAAACTCTGAAATACACTTATGAATCCTGTTACGGGTTTTGGACAACTGTTGAGCTCATAAGCAACCTCCCTAATCCTCCACTTTGATCCTGTAAGGTCCGTAAAAGCGAGGCTTGAGCTTCTCAGCTCTACTCCTCTTGAGAGAAGACTATTAGTAAGGTTGTAACCTAAAGAAAACCATGTTTCCAACCTCGAAGGTCCTCTCAATACGTATGCTGATCTGCATACATCTTTTGCTGATTTTGTGCTCATTGGACATTTTCCTTGAGTGACCCCAAAATTTCTCAACTTTGTTTGACCAAGTCTCTTGCCCCTGGCACTTTATTGTCTGTGATGATCAAATCCACAAAAGTAAGAGCATCATAACCATACAAGGCCCTGAATGGAGTCATACTAATGGACATGTGATGTGATGTATTGTAGCAATGCTCCCCAAGTAGAGCCATTTGATCCATGTTGTTTGTTTTCCTACTACATAATTCCTCAAATATCCCTCAATCCACTTATTCACAATCTCTGTTTGCCCATTTGTTTAAGGGTGGTAATTGGTACCAGGAGTCAACTCGGTTCTTATCAAATGAAAGAGCTCCTGCCAAAATAAACTAAGGAACCTGCTATCTCTGTCACTCATTATGTTTTTAGGCAACCCATGAAGCCTAAATACTTCTTTGAAAAATAAATCAGCCACTTGTGGTGCCTTGATCTCAAATGATACAGCCAAGAAATGAGCATATCTAGTGAGTTTGTTAACTACAACATATATACAATCCTTACCTTGAACTTTTGGGAGACCGGTGATGAAATCCATAAAGATACTCTCCCATTTTTTATTAGGAATAGGTAAGGGCTGCAATAAACCTCCTTGGGAATACATGATTTGTTTTGTTTTGCTGGCAAGTAATACACTCTCTCATGTATTTAAGAACATCTCCCTTGAGTCCTCTCCAAGAAAATCTCTCCCTGATTTGCATGTAAGTCTTGAAGTACCCTGGGTGACCAGCCAATGGTGTACTATGCATTGCCCTCAAGACTTTATCCTTCAACCTTTGATTCTAGTGATGAGATAAATCCTATTCTTGTAAAGGTTGAGATCATTTGCTACCTTATACCTGTCATCCTGTATTCTTCCCTCAAGGACATCAATAGACAAATGCATTCTTCGCATACTCTTGCTATTATAGTAACCTTCCAATCAGCAGAGATTTTAGACATACAGCATAAAGTTGGTTTTCTGGATAGGGCATCAACTACAACATTGTTTTTACCCTTAACATAATCTATGTCAAAATCATAAGCCTGAAGTTTACTCACCCATTTCTGTTGTCTATCATTCAGATCTCTTTGGCTGAGGAACAATTTCAAGTTGTTGTGGTCAATCTTAACCACAAATCTGCCACAAACTAGATATTGCCTGAATTTGGCCAAGGCATGCATTATGGCCAACATCTCCTTGTCATAGATTGAGAATCCTTTTTTTGACTCTCTGAGCTTCTGACTCTCAAAAGCTATGGGATGCCCTTTCTGCATCAAAACTGCCCCAATCCCTTCTCCTGATGCATCACATTCTAACACAAATGGAAGTGAAAAATCTGGAACAGCTAACGCAAGGCATGAACTCATTACCTCCTTGAACTTATCAAAAGCTTCTCATGCTGATTTTGTCCATGCAAAAGCTCCTATCTTGGTCATATTTGTCAAGGGTGTTGCAAGCTGTGAAAATCCCTTAACGAATCTCCTATAATAGCTGTAAAGGCCAAGGAATCCTCTCAACTATGTTAATGTGGTAGGAGGAGGCCAATCCAAGACCGCTTGGATATTTTGTTGATCCACCTAGACTCCTTGAGCAATAATGATATGGCCCAAGTACAAAATTTATGTCATCCCAAATTCATAATTGGACTCTTTTGCAAAGAGAGTGATGTTGCTCTAATATACCCAAAACTGTGTCCAAATGCCTTAGATGATCTTCCCAAGTCTTGCTATAAATCATAATATCATCAAAGAAAACCAAAACAAACTTTCTCAAGTGCTCCCAGAATACCTAATTCATGCATGACTAGAAAGTGGCTGGTGCATTTGTCAAGCCAAAAGGCATGACCAAGAACTCATAATGCCCACAGTGACACCTAAAGGTTGTTTTGTGTACATCCTCATCCCTCACACAAATCTGATGATATCCTGATCTCAAATCAATCTTTGAGAAGTACACAACTCCATGCAGCTCATCAATCAATTCATCAATCCTAGGGATAGGATACCTGTTTTTGATGGTTTTCTTGTTCAGGGCTCTATAATCAATACACATCTGCATAGTACCATCCTTCTTCACAAGGACCACTGATGATGCAAATGGGCTAGAACTAGGCCTGATATGTCCCATCTCCAAGAGTTCCTTGATGGCCTTCTCAATCTCCTCTTTGTACATTCTTGGATGGTGGTAGGGAGTAGTCATGTCGGGCTTAGATCTTGGTTCCAACTCAATGATGTGTTGAAATCCTCTATCAGGTGGGAGACTTAGAGGCAAATCACTAAACACCACATTCTGCTTATTCAAGATCTTGAATATCAGCCTGGTAAGTGCCCTTCTTACCCATGGATGAATTTGTAGGAAGCACTAAACAACTTGTTGCCCATGCCACTTGTCCCTTGCAAAAGGTTCTCTACATTCTTTTAGTTGTGACCACCCATGGTGATCCATTTGAGATGCCTCTAAGCACCACCTCTTTCCCTTCAGCTTTAAACTTAAGCTCCATAGTCTGATAATTCTGTGAAAACTCGCCAAGGGAATGCAACCATTGTACACCCAACACCATATCAGTCTCTCCTAATCCCACAATGTAAAAATCATCACATACCTTATGGTCTCCCAAAGTGATGTTGAGTTACCGAATTATTTTGGTGCAGGGGATGGTGAAACCATCAGCAACAATAACATTAAAACCTTCAAAATCCTCAACTTTTAGTCCCCTCTTAATCACCAAACCTTCATCAATGAATTTGTGGATAACCCCACTATCAATGAGCACAACAATCCAGTGTCCAGCTAGCATTTCGCAGACCCTGAATGAATGATATCTAGGTGCTCCTGAAAGAGATGCAAGTGTGCCCTCATCCTTAACCTTTTCAAGATCGTGCTCTTCCCTTACTATATGTGGCTTAGGTTCTTCATTATCAGTGTCATCATCAGATATTACCTCTATGTAGTGAACTTGGCCTTTGCCAAGGCATCTATGACCAGGTGCCCATAGATCCTTGCAAGTGAAACAAAGCTTTTTCCTCCTAAGCTCATTTCTGGATTCTTCTTCCTTGATCTTTGTGGCACATCCTTTTGATGAAATCCCCCCTTTTGGAAAGGTTTCTTTTGCTGCCCCAAAGGTGGTGTTTTTGCATAGAGTTTATTCTTGGGCACTGAATCCTCCAATGTGAGAGCTCTCTTAATGGCATCTTGTAAGGAGGGTGGATCAAAAGCTTTTACCCAACCTTTGAGAGGTTCGGTTAAGCCCTCCATGAACACAACAGTGAACCTCCTTTCGGAGATATCAAGAACCATGACCGATAGTCTCTGGAACTCTGCCACATAGCTATCCACTGTACCATACTGTCTCAATTGTGCTAACTCTCTGAAATGGATCTCAGGGTCTTTCCTATCAAATCTCTCAATGAGCCTCTGGCTGAATTCCTCATATGTGCTGATGAGGTTGTCCCTGGGTCACTAGACCATGGTACCACCACTCATGTGCTATTCCCTCCAAATGTAGTGTGGCAAACTTGATGGCCTCTTCTTCATACATGGGGTTCAATGAGAAATATGTGTCCAATTTCTACACCCGAGCACGAGCTGCACATTTGTTAGACCCATCAAAAGTTGGAATAATTAGCTTACCTAACCTCTGCTGTAGATCCTTGTGAAGCTGGTTTGTGTTTGATCTTCTCTCATTTTTATGCCCATTCTTCATCTTTAAACTGCATAAATTTGTGAGACATCTCTGCATGGAAACCGGGTGCAAGGGCTCTATACTCATCAAACAAAGCTACAAAATATCTTTGTTCGGATTTTCTTCTTTTGGTTGCTCCTCTTTTGTCTGAAGATATTTAAGCTGGAAGGGCCTAGGTGCTAATCCAACCACCATTCTGTTATTACCTGAAGCACTACCTTCACTCGTAGGGGTTTGGGTTGGTCTTGGTGCGTTCATATTTTGCATTGTTTGTAATAACTGAGCCATGAGGTTTGTCATTTGGTGTTGTCTTTGACTTATGTTAATAATTGCATTGTATTAGATCTCTGCTTTTTCCTCATCAGTTAGCACCTGCTTTCCTCTTTCACCCATTTCCTCTACCTCTTCTATTTCCACTTTTGTTCCTTGGTTTTGCAACCTCCTTTCCCTCTAGTAAAATCTGACTGCTCTATCACTAGGCTGCATTAAATGTTACTCTCAAACCCACAGGCTGGTAAGATGTTTGCTGTGATACCACTGTAATGTCCCTTTCAAAATAATTTTATTACCTATGCAAATTTCTCTGAGTTTCCTACTTAGGAACAGTTGTAACCATCACAAGAACTCATTGACATATTCACAAACAATTGGTAAACATGAACCATTCACTAGCAATTTCACAAATACTTGGCATACATGCAGTATTGTTGTGCTCAGAACAAAATAAAAACTATGATAGCCTAACACATAAAGCTGGAAACATTCAATGTTGTTACACTCTTATGACTGCACCACATATGCGGATGCAAATACTTTATTGAAATCCACAGATTTATTACGGATACAGCTGAATATGGAAAGAGTGAAACTGATAGTATTGCATATAGGACTGCTATTATAATATGTTGTAAAGAATATGATAGAAACTCTCAAACTGTCAACTCAAAATTGCAGTTGTGTATGGTTCTGTCACAGCGTTGTTTACTGTGGAAGCACTGTTGCAGCAGTACTGAAGTATTGTAGCAGCAGTACAGAGTACTATAGCAGTGGTATGAAGTACTATAGTGGCACTGTAGTAAACTGAAAATCTCCAAAAAAATCTCTTACCCAACTGGAATTGGACATAAACTTCAATCTTTCAGCTCAAATGTGTTTCCTAGATGGAATCACCTCAAAGGAGAAGAGGGTTTTCATCCTATGAATCTCCACACTCCTAGAGTTTTTCGTCCTGGGAGAAGAAATTGAACATAGAATGCTCAAGACCTCAAAAGGGGTTTTGATAACAGAAATATGGATGTCTTCTTCCTCCCAACTCTTCCTTTTATAATCACGCCTTTTAATTTGAATTTCCTTTTCCGCCTAAAATTCCCTCCAGAAGTGTCTAGAAACACTTTTACTAAAACATTACATTAGGCCCCTTTATAATAATAATACATAAGTCGCCCTTTTACAATGCTATAAAATAAAGTTACTAGGACAATTGAAAATATTATTATTAAATTATTTCCCTAACTTTATCCCTCAGCCTACAGGAAATAAGGAATAGGCTACTGGTCTTCCTATTATTTTAATTTTGAAAAGAGGAGATGACAGAGGGGTCTCCTATCACCTAAAAGTGACAGCCTGTCTAAGAAAAAAGGCCAAGCACCTCAGATCAGGAGATCCGAATGTGGGTAGAGAACCACCTAAATACTTTTATTGGTAATGATACCTACCCCAACTTTCATAGTACAGAAGACACCTGAAAATAAGATGCAATTTCTTCTCCACTTCCTATACAGAACAAAGATGACAAATTCTATATGGCAGTCAACTCAATACTTCTTGAAGCACACCTCACCTAGCCAAAAGGTATCATCAAATTATGTGGCTGGTGATGTCAGAGATAGTCGGTTTGTATAATGATGTCATCCACAATCTATAGGAAATGCTCAACATAGAAAACTATCTTAAGGCACAATGTTGTGGAGATGACCTGGTGACCTAAACGTATTATAACTAAAACTATATATATTGTATTAACTCTAGTAATCACCTCATTCAAGGGAAGAAATTGAGGGGCACCCATGGAGTATCTAATGAAGTCAATCAATAGAAATGCAAGACTTATGAAGCAAACTAATCTCGGAATGCCAACAATGTTGACATCCAGTGACACACCCAAAGAGGCGACCATCTCCAAAGAGCAAAGCACCAAAAATGAGTACATCTCGCAACTTGAAGCTGAGTCACTCATGGTTCTAAGTTTGAGGATATTTAAACCCAAAGATAGTGTCAAGATGGAGGGCAGGACGACCAGCTCAGCCTAGACAGTGCATTGGGGGACCATCTATTTGCAAGGGACCATATGCTGAAGCATGATATTCTGAACCCTCATGTGAGCCCAGTGTATAAACCCCAAACTGAATTTTAGATCGATATACATTGTAGCTTTGCTTATACTTTTACCAAAATACAAATTATTATCCGGTTTGCCAGAATTGCCTAAAGTGATTGGACCAGAGAACTGTGGATAATTGGATATATCAGTAGGAAACAAAGCTTAAAAAATAGAAAACACAGTCATTTTAGCACAAATTTATAGTTGTTATCGATGTCCACCCTTATCAATCAAAGTTTGGAAGGCTTAGTGCTGATGGATTATGGAGTGTGATCTGAATCATTGATCTAAAAATTCAGAACACAGTTTTTCCAGAAACTCTCTTTCCCAAATTGTAATTGTCATTGATGTTTATATGGAAGCCAATTTTTTCTTTTCAACAACAGGGAACATTTTCTATTTCATTATTCATACTTCAGCCCTATCTTGATTGCTCCAAAGGAAAATCTGCCTTGATATAGGTTTTGAACTAATTAAGTCTAGACATAATTTTGTATCTTCACCATGCAAGGATTGCCTAAAGTGGTTGGTCCAGAAAAATGTAGGTAATTGAAGATATCAGTAATAAATAAAGATTACAAAATAGGAACCGTGGTCATTTTAGCACAAATTATAGTTGTTATCGATGTTCACCCTTATCAATCAAAGTTTGGATGGCATACGGATGATGGATCATAGAGTGTGATCCAAATAGTTGATCTGAAAACTCCTAAGATATCAAAATGCCATCCCTAGGGCACCCAGTTCGGGTACAAAACGTACCCAATACGGGTACAGCCTGGATATGCGCCCAGAAACGACTGTGCAGGTCCGGGTTATGTCTGCAGATGAGCCTGGCCGTACCCTGGCCTTTCCCACCACATTTCCAGGCCTAAAACAGGAAAAAAAAAAAAAAAGTCGAAAACAATCTACTTTAAATTTAATATATCATTACAGCAGAAATTACAGCTTTAGCAGCAGCATTATTCTATGGAAAGTACCATCAAAAACATAGACAAAATAGCACGTATGAGATAAATGTAATAAACACCTCGACTAGATGTTGTAGGGATAATGCTTGTGCCTGGGTTCAATGAAATTATGAGTAGTTTGTTGTGGTTATTTAGCTTTTTTTTTTTTTTCATACGCATAATATGTGGTTTATTCCTATTTATTAGGCTGGAATTTATATTTTTTAATATTTGTATATATTTTGTATAGCCGTATCCAACGCCATATCTGGGACCAAAAAAATTGTTGTATCCACATATTGGATACTTAATATCCATACCTGTATCCAAAACGTATCAGCAACTTAGGAAAATTCAGAACACAGTTTTTCCAGGAACTGTCTTTCCCAGATTGTAATTCTTATGCCATAAAAAAATCTTTCTACAATAGGAAATACTTTCAATTTCACAATTTGTACTTAAGCCCTCTCTTGATTTCTCCAAAGGAAAATCTGCCTTGGTACATGGTTTTGAACTAAGTCTAGACAAAATTTTGTATCTTCGCCATGCAAGCATGTATTGGCAGATGAGTTCAAAGATAAAAATAAATGTATTTGGAGTTCCGTTATAAACTCCTTACAAAATGCATCTTCTAACTTGTTAATTTCTTGGCTTGTGTATGACGTTATATTAGACAAAGTAAAATTGATCCATATTTACTATTTATCAATGCCATTTAACTCTTAATTCTTCTTAGCTATGCAGAAACAAACAGACAGACAAATGAGGAATAACCCAAATCTTTAAAATCTCGAGATTAGCATAAAAATAAACTTAAGCTTTTGCATCCCAGTGCATGTATGTAAGCATATAACTTTCAAAGTATATTTATACCAACCGTGGCCCCATATGATGTATGGTTTTTGCTGCTGCATACATGTCATCTACAGTCTCCAATGGCACTCCACCTACTAAAGCTGACGCTTCCTTCAAATTAGGTGTTACAATCTCTGAGAGTGGTAGAAGCTCTTGCCTAAAGAATATAGCCATCATAAGATATGTGCTTACTTCTGATAAATATATAACAAAACATACTGCATGCTTCCAAACCCAAGCAAAAGGCATAATAATGCCACACTTGTAATAGAAATACATTTTGAAAAAGAAAAAAAATGCATCTTCAGTTTCTTTTTTTAGCTATTAAAAAATCCAATTTTAAAAAGTACAAATAAAACAAAAGAGGAGGGATATGGCTAATTCATAACAAAGTTAGTTGTAATCATTTCAAATTGTAATCGCTACAAGAGAAAATTATATATCTACTATAATTTTATTTGATCATATTTCATTTGACAGGGACAAAGAGAAGGATTTGAATTTGGAAATGGAAAGCCAAAAGTTATGCATAAGTGACTTAGGTTTACAAAATACCCCCTTGCATTAGATCTAACTTTACTAGCTAGTATTTCTTGTTTGGGCAAGTACTCAACCACTACTTGCAATACTTGGTCAACCCAATTATTGAACAATTGGTGAAATTTTTCATTTACTACACTAAGAAATACAGATAGTATATGCGACTACTATTTGAGAAATGCAAAGCAGTTACTATTATTATTTATAATTGCATCTATTTTTAAATGTCAAATTCCAAAAAAAAATCCTCTAGATAATGGCAAAATGAGGGTGAATTTGAAAACAAAGGAAAAGGGTTTCCTATTTTGCATGTCATATAGCAAAATGGAGAACTCTTTCCTCCCATGCTATAAAGTTTCAACAGGATGTTGAAGACATTCATCTTCCCTTAGACGACAGTTGTGACTCTTCAAAATCTTTGCTTCTCATGGCAAATTGGAAGCTTCAGCTTCCGATAATACTTTCTGTCTCCTAGATCTTTATATCCAATTCCAAAACAAACAACCCTAAACCTTAAAGTTCGTGTCAATACAAGGTCAACACAAAAATCTGAAAAATAAAAAACACACAAAAAGATACTCCAGATAGAATTAGAAAATAAAATTTATTCCAGGTGAAAGTAAATGTCAAAAGCTTTCCAACAACATGTGTCATGCCTATTCTTGGTCAAAACGTCACCTCTAGGAGGTGGCTACTAAGGAGCAATTATTTTCAAGTGTTCTATTTCCTATGAGATTTAGAGGAGCTATTTTGTGTGAATATATATTCACATGGTTCTCTATCCATCTCCTTCAACTACCCTAATCAGACATGCCAGACCCTCTTCCTTCGAGAGGTTGTCGCTTTCAAGCTTATGTCCTTACAAGGAACCCCTAGCAGTACCAAGTTGTTTCCTCCAAGAACATCATCACAGCACTTTTGGAAAATAAGCACCCTTTGGATATTTTATATTCACGTACACAGGGAGACAGATCAGTGAGACAGTATTCATTCATGCATACCACCACTAGTGCAGCCCAATCCGCTTACTCTCATTCTAGGCAATGTGTATCTACTTCGCTTCAATGTCAAGAGCCTTCCAACCCCTACCCCTTGGTTAGGGTCTCCAGAGCAAACATGCATTTCCTATTTCTTCTCTGCCAACAGATGTTTATCAACCTTCGTTAGGAGAGGTTCTGGAGAGAGTACCTTGCTTCATCCTAGGATTGTCCAGCCGGACCCCATTAGCCTTGGCCATTTTGTGACGGCCATTATCAAGTCTTGCATCGGCCCTTCCACAGTGGTCAATGATGATGTTGATTCTTCTAGCTCAAGCCTTGTTACAAACATGTGACAATGACGGTTTCCATTCTTCCGGATTCCTTGACCAGATCTATCAGGATTAGAGGAGCTTCTTCCTTGACCAAAGATATCCGGATTCATGCACAGCCAAGGGCCCCCTCTTTTAGACGACAGACCACTAGGTCCACCCAAAGAGCTCGACATTCCACGGAACATGGGCGTCTCAAACAGTTTCCAGTCCCTTATGCGAGTTAGCAGCACATCACCAGTTTCTTTTCAGCTGACCTTGGGCGACAATCATGAGGGTTGGTGTCGAGGCCTTTCCCTCCACCTCCCTCTCTTTCCTTGTGCTCTCTTTCTTCTTCTTCTTCTTCTTTTGTTGTTTTCGAAGACCCTCTTGGGTTTTCCCTGATGTCTCACTTTGCTTTGTATGGTGCAGTCCCATTGACCTATCTTTGTGGTCACTTGTTGGACATTTAATATAATTATCTTATCTTATCTATCTTGGTCACACACTCCAATATTCCTCAGCTCCATGCTTTCTTTGGGGAGTCCTTCCCTCACATTGAAATCCATACTAAAATTTTATGGTTTGGGAGCTTTAGCCACTTTCGGCTTACCTTCTCTTGGTTTGGTTCTTTTCTTTAGCTTTTAGTGTTTGGATACTTTCACAGCTCAGGGTCTTTTACCTAGGTTCTTCAATACGTTATGAGTCCATTGATCCACTTTGAGCATTTGAGTTAGTGCATATATTCACTCTATTGTAATATTGTCTTTTCGAGTTCTTTGATTATAGGCTTGGAATTTTTATCCCCATGAGAGACCAATTTACATGGTGGGACATGTGTGCTATTATAGTTGGTCCATTTAGGACCCTTTATGTAACTTAGGTTCTATTATTATAAGTCCTACGTTATGGTAAAATGCATTGAATGTAGGCTTACCTTTGTATAGCAAAAGGCCTACGTGAGGTAAAGTCACCCTAAGTTTAGGCATTCACACTGTATAAATAAATGGTGATATTGTCCTATTTATCATTCATTATTTACATGCTAAAGTGAGAATTGATACACTCCTTGTACCATCATATCTCATGTATCTCTCCATTTGTTCCTATCGTTGCATGTTACTATAAATGCTTATCTATTGGATGCTATGGAGTGCTAATGAAGTATAGTTGTGGATCTTAATAGTCATGGAAAGGGTTACTTAGTTCTTTTACAAACAAATGTACATGTTCCGATATGGTATCAAAGTTTGGGGATTAACCCTCCAAGGCTTTGAGAAATGAAGATGTGTATCCAAAAGTGTGATGGGGTCTTTAAACTAGTGCTTGAAGAAAAATTGCAAAAGTGGAACTTTGAGATGAACATTTCAGATATGTTCCAGCAATGGTACATCAGGTCATAACATGCCTATGGTTTGCACAGAAACTCCTAACTCTTCATAGTTTGCAAATAATTTAAGATTAGGTTTTTGAAAAACCCTTAGTTCTAGGAGTTGCAAGCAAAATATTGCATAACTGCTTGGATATTTGAAATTTTACAAAACATTGTCAGGGAGTGTAGTTTTGCACTTTTTCAAAATCTTATGTTTTAGCCCTCAAAACCCTATAAAATTATTTCCCAAATTTCAAATTTGAAATTTGAATTGAGAATATTGTTCTGCATATTCCATGTTTTAAGTACCATCAGAGCAAGAGCAGACCCAACCAGAGGAACTAGAGGAGCATCACTTGTGGGTAGATCAGGGGAGTGCCTCCCAAAGCAACAGATTTAGCAGCAGCGATGGAACAGACCGTAACAAGCGGCGGAGCAGACTTACTGTTAGAGCAAGTAGCAATCATAGGAGTTGGGGCAGCAGAAGAGCAATACTCCTACCCCAAAAGGGACTGCCAATCTCCCTTAAGAGGCAAGCGACACCCTTCGGATGTGTAGGCGATGGGCTAGGCTGATACACCCACCCATGTGTCTAAGGCACTTGAACTCAGTGGATCTTGGGGTTGAATCCCCTTGCCTGCCCTTTGTTGTGTGGGCCCCACTTTGGTGGCTGAACCATATGGACTATATGGATGCCCATGTGGAACCCTGTGATTCATTTGTAATTTTGTCAAATGAAAGGCCAACAAGTGGCACTGCATGATTAGCCCAAATGTTTTTCGTACATATGTTTATCTAGTCAATATCCCAGTCAGCACTAAATTCAACGAACACCTCAGCATACAACCAATGCATACTCAGCAGTACAAACAACAACACAATGATTGCACAATCAGCAATAAAATCAGCACACTTCCAGCAGCAAATCATAAGGTGGCACCTGGTGCAAGCAAGTCAGATGACATTTTTTGGCTTATGTTTTGAAAATAATTAATCTTTTATTGTGCTTTTGAGGGTTTTGCTTTGTGATCTTTTGTATGCCATAACTTTTGCATACAAGCTCCATTTTTTCATCCCAATTGAAGTGCCGGAAAACTTGAGAAGAGAACTACACGGTGGTACAGATTTCAATAAAATTTGAACAGAATATTTAGATATTCAGATCGGCATAGAGATCAAATATGGGTAGCACTGAACATCTTAGAAGAGACCTCAGGCTGTGATTTCAGTCCCCAAAATGTGTATCATATGTAGATCCGTACATTCCTTTCCATTAACGAGACATCCATGTTTTTTCTCAATACAATGGATTGAAAGCTAGACTGCACGGAAATGCCCTAGACCCCCTGGTACCAGGCCTGGTACTGGTACTGGTACTCTGTGGGTACGTACCCACATGGATTTTATAATTTTTTTAAGTGCAAAAAAAAAAATTAAACTTGAGGGCTTTGACTGGAATTGAACCTTGGAAAGTTCGTGTGAGATTCAATATTGCCAATAGGCTCCGAAGGGTCGAGAGAGATGAAAAGGACTTCATGTATAAAATGCATAGAGAACACATAACAACACAATTTTAGAAGAATTGAGGACAATTTCTTATGGTTTCCAGGCTAGTTACATATTACAAGTGACAAACTTTAAATGTTTTTTTAATGTCCAATGAGACGTCTAACTCAAGCTTAAGGCATTGATAATGAATTATCAAATCTATAATACAGTCTATGTTATTAACTATTATGTTTTGAACATTATGAATCAATACAAACTCAAGTCTCAATTCTCAAAGCATTGGAAATTTGTTTTCATGTTCTATGAATGATTTTAAGTTGTATGAGTATTAAATTTCAATAAGTATGCAATGTATGAGTATTAAATTTCATTTAGTATGCAAATGCTTCTTTAAATTTATAATTTTATATACATATTTATATATATAAATAACGTACCCAAAAGCGTACCGTACCCGAGGTTTTTAAAAATTTGTCGTTTCAGGCTTTCAGCATACCAAACCCGTACCGAAACAGTCTAGATTGAAAGGAATGGCTCATGTTGAAGTTGAAAATGTCATTTTTCAACAGATTCCCTACATACCAAGTCTTGAAGTCAATCTTCTTTCTTTACATCAAATTGTCTAGACTAACAAGAGACTTGAACTTGAGGCTGCAAATCTTCTCCTTAGAGATTTAGATGATCCAAGGTTTATTTCTTCAGATCATAATGATTGTTGTAATAAGCTATACAGGTTTGATTAATTTCATCAAAGAAGTGAAAAGTCGAAAGCCATTGCATTTTCAACTGGGACTGAAGCATGAAGTTGCCTTTGGTATGAAAGGTCGGAATGCCTGAATTTCAGAAGTATTCGGAATTTGAATAGATTACACATTATTCGGGATCCACCCTCAATGATGCCTCATGATGGAATTCATGAAGGGTGTGTTCGGGGGAAGCATCACAAAGAAGCCTTTGAAATAGGGAAAGGGGGAAGAGCCTGGGATAAGTTAGACACAATTCATGATATGCCTGAAGCATCTCTAGCAGGTTCCACTTATATTGTCACACTTATTTATGATTTATCTAAATATAGTTAGATATGTCTTTGGAAGAACAAAAGCATGGTGTCTGATAAGTTCACAGAATCCAATACTATACTCGAGAAACATAGTGGCAAGACTATTAAAATTGTAAGAACTGAAGGAGGAGAATATGTATATCGTGATTTTTTGTGCTCAACATGGGATTTTGCATTGAAAGACAATATATTACTCTCCACAACAGGATGAGAATAGAGTTGCTGAAAGGAAGAACGTGAAACTTGTAGAAATGCCCTAATGTATGCTTCAAGCAAGGGAGGTTAACAACAAATTCTGGGGTGAGGCAACCTTTTGGGCTGATCATATTCTCAATAGGGTGCCTAAAATATCAGTCAAGAATATGACTTGGAATGAGGCTTGTACCTACTCAAAGGCATCTATTGGTCACTTTCGGATATTTGGCGGTGTCCCCATCTATTGTTCACTTTCAGATCTTTGGTTGTGTGGTATGGGTTCACGTACCTGATGAAAGAAGAAAGATGTTGGATCCGAAAAGCCATGAGTGTATCTTCATGGTTTATTCTAAAGAGTCAAAGCCTACCTCCCATGGGATTCTGTCAAGACAGATAATTATTTGAAGGAGAATATCCTTTGATAAGGAAGCTTCACTTATAGATCTAAAGGAATCATGCTCACGGGGTATTTCAGGAACTAGTCATGTTACACAACTCTTGACTCTAATAGTGAATAAGAAGAAGCTTCAACTACAGCAGAGCCAGAAGAGCCTGAACTATAGATATAGTCTGCTGAAAAGCTAGATTATCAACAGTAATAAACATAGAATAGTAAATGCAGTATATACCATGACAAAGTACTAGACAACAGCAGCTTTGTATTCCTAAAAGATAAATTCTATTACAATCTTCTTAGTTCAGGGAGGACCTCATACAAGCGTGCCTCTCCCAACATACCCTATGTTACTTAAAGGACAAGGCCAAGCAATTGTTGGTTATCCAAAACATCCCAACTGCCATACACAAAAGTCATGGTAATGACTTAATAACATTCCAGCAAAGATACTAACAAAACTTGTCGACTACTTTATTCAGCAATGACAATTTAACTTATTACATTACTAGTTGAAGTCCCTTCCAACTACACCATATCAAGGAGGAGAAACAAATGGGGCAGAAGAAGACATCCTTAGATGAGTGTAGCCTTGCTCGCCCATTGGACAGCTCAATAGAGCAGCCTTTGACTGACGCAATTCAGCTGGCAGGGCATAGATTTCAGTGGTCCATTGCTGAACATGTTTGGAAGTAACTAGTTCCCACTCTCGTGTACACTTAAGCACATGTACTGCTTCCTACATCTTATTTTTTCCTTGGATCACTTCCTGTTCCACTAGTTGTAACTTGGCTTGAACTTGGTTGAGCTCTTGTTCAAGCTTGGCCTTGGCCTCTTTGAGCTCTTGCTCACATTCTGACACCTTACGGCTCTATGCCTTTGTGAGTTGTGTATACTGCATCTAGTTGCTCCTAGAATCAACCTTATTGATCCCTTATCTCATGACATAGGGCTGACATCTCGCTAGCCAGATCAGCCTTCTCATCTTGCAACATATGTTGCTTGCACATTTCTGACTATACAATATAAACCGTATCAAGGAGGAGAAACAGGAGGAGGGGCAGAAGACTATGTCCCTGGATGAGTGTGGGCTTGCTCGCCAACTGGAAAGCTCAATGAAGCAGCCTTTGATTGCAGAATTCAGCTCACAGGGCATAGACTTCACTGGTCTGTTGCTGAAGATGTTTGGAAGCAACCAGTTTGCGCTCTATAAACACTTTACCAAGTGTACCACTTCTTACATCTTGTTTTCTCCTTGGAGCATTTTTTGTTCCCCCAGTAGTAACCAATGTTTTAAAAATCAGAACCGGCAGAGGGTCGGCCCGGAAGTGAACCGGAAACGGACCAGTTTCAAATTTAAGAACCAGTTTACTAAAAAAATATATAAAATATTATAATTTTAATGAAAATAATATACTTTCAAGATTCTAAACCATGATTACAAACAATTACAGACAAAGTATGCAAAATTTTGCTCATGTATATACCATGTAAGGGTAAATATAGCAAAATGGCACCAAGTGCACTACATATCCAAAACAAAATACATAAACAATGAGGCTATAGAATCCCAAAAACAATATGCTACAAGCTACTACATGTTTGATATCAATCATCAAACTCAGCACCACTACTAAGAATGGGATCATCATCCTCATCAATGTCATAATGTTCCTTTGGCTCGGACTCCTCAGGGACATCTGCAGTAGTTATAGTAGCACGGCTAGTGCCTGCCATGTATGTGCTACTAGTGGTTCATCATCCAAAGCCATCCACCCTAAGTCATCAAGATCAAACTCTCTGCCAGGTGATTCTCCTCTACCAAGACAATGGGATATGTATCAAGTCTTATATTCAATAATTGGTTGCGCCTTAATTGGAGGTTGTATTGCACGAAGATGAGATCATTTGACCGTTGTTCCAAACAGGGTCTATATAGCATCATTTTGGGGTTAGGATAGGAAAAGAGTAATTTAAAAGAAACTCAAAAGCTAAATTTAAAAAAAAAATGTTTTGAAGGCAAAAACTACCACACAACCAATCCAGACCAGTCCAGTGTGGAACCGGTCAATTTGATTGATTTTGTACGGAAATGGTCACTGGTTTGGTTTTTCAAACGGTTGGCAAAAAAATTTAGTGAACCAGTCAAATCGGTCGAATCGTAACCAGAACCAACCAGTTTTCAAAACACTCATTGTAACTTCACGTGTACCTGATTGAGCTCTTGCTCAAGTAGCCTCTTTGAGATCTTGCTCACATTCCGACACCCTATGGCTTTGTGCCTATGTAAATTGTGTTTGTTGCAACAATTGCTGCTGGAATTGACCTTGTTGATCCCCTATCTCATGACATAGGGCTAACATTTCGCTAGCCAGATTAACCTTCCCATCTTGCAACATACAATGTTTGTGCATGGAGGATTAAAGCAAAAAGTATTAGTAACTATAGTACGCTCAATACTTCATAAAAATTCAAGGACCTTTTGTACTAGAGAAGTAATAGTTTGAGCCACTAGAGTGGGCATCCATTGTTTGTGCATCTCAATATGATTCACTTCCAACCATCCCTAGCTAATACAAACCTTTGAATACAGGATGCCTCGTTCGTTATCATCCGTACCTATGAACGACCATTGGTAACTTCTAAGTGCCCAACCACCATGGAGATGTCCTTCAATGCCTTTGTCATGCGTCTCAATGTGTGCAAGAACTGAGACAAGGTTTCGTAAGGATTGCCGCTGTCACAACGGGGAAAAATATAGGAATAATCCCATCTCCTATGTAAGAATAAGCCGCCTCTGCCTCTGAGTTTAATGCAACTATTGTATACACATTTGTGTTGGCCGTAAACTATACCTGATCTCTTTCCAACGCTTTCCCTATGGAATTGGGTTGTAATGTATTCATGGGCACATCCATGTCCACATTTACTAGTGCTCCAAGCTCATGCAACCAGCTTTCTATTTTCTTCTCCTCTTCTATCTTTTGCACATTTGCCCCTATTTGCAAAAGAGTGTCGACCATGGCTTCTAAAAAAGGGTTAGTAGGGACAGCCACTAGCTCTGAGAAAGAAGGCATGTAAAGCCCTCCTTATATGTGTCCTCCCTCCTCATCAAAAGAGTGTCGACCATGGCTTCGTAAAAAAGGTTAGTAGGGACAGCCAATAGCTCTTAGAAAGAAGGCATGTAAAGCTCTCCTTCTATGTGTGCTCCCTCATTCTCAATCTTTGATCCCTTCCCTTCTTCCGAAGTGGCCTACTCCACTATCACCTTTATCTTTTTTGCTGAAATTGGGCAGTCTATGTGTTTGACCAAAGGAGTGCCAAGGTGTTTCTTGTAAAACACAAAGGGCCGTGTCGGATCATACGAAGTATCAATTGTGAATCTTTCGTCAACTATGAACTGTGTATACACAGCATCCAAGAATAAGCCAATAGCGTGTTATGGCATATAAAACCCCTTGTATGACAAGGAAAGGAACTCTAGATACATGCGCACAACACTACCCAACTGTAGATCTCGCCTTTCATTAGGCCTACAAGGTGTTCGGATATCCATACTGAAATATCAAAGGCCCCGTTAGTCCCCACTAACTGACACCAGATGACTTCGACGAGACAATGACATTCTTTAGAAGCGAAGTATTCTTTTTTGAGACCACGGTGGCCTTTGGCCCACATACATGTTGGCTCCTTCGAAATGAAATTCAGTTGACAAACAATCTGCATGGTAAAATCTTTTTGTGCCTGATTCACCTGTGGGTTGGTCGGTTTTCTAACTGACAGTCCATGCAAGGGTACCCCAAATACCCATGTAAAGTCAAGAGCCGTGTATGCAACTTTAACCTCCTTGTCCATATAATGAGCAAAAGAGCATATGTTATTCCTATCATAGCTTAAAAGTTATAACTATTCATACTAAATAACATTCGAACTTATGGCTACTAAAGTACGGCATTCGCGAAATTTGGTCAACCCCGGGTCTGGGCAGGGCTATCTTCAACTTGTGACCCACCATGTCTGAGACTCCGTGGCTGCGAAACTTTCCCATGTAATTGTTTCTAGAGTAGCCTGTGCTTTTGGTGAAGGTTTTGTCGCCTTTTGTTTTTTATTTCCCTTGGCCACCATTTTGTGGCACGGACCTCCAACTAATGAAGTTTGAATCATCTTTGAGGCTGTTGTATAAGCAACTTGGGGGTTATGCGGCCTTCCAGCCATTCCAAACCGTACAAATGCCATATCTAGGGCATTCTTTTGCAATGATGAAGATGGGGCTAAGGTTGATGCAAGGGTGCTTTTATCCTTTTCACACTATAGATGTTGCAAAACCTGAATTGTTTATCACCAAACTATTGAAACCCTCATGCAACTAGTTTTTTGATATTGGGTTAGGCCCTTAAAATCTTTATTGTACTCTAGACCCTGCACTACAACTACTTCCGAAAAACCAGAGCTGAAGCTATATGTTGACTCATTACCCGAATTTCCTCCCTTGGAAGCATTCTAAATTCGATCACAATATCCACTTCCCTTAACAAATTGTTTTTACCCTGCAATTTTGGTTGTGCATATGATTATGACAGTGATGGTTGGGAGTGTTAGTGAAATTTTTTTTATTCCACCATATGGTTTTTCCTACACGTGTATTTAGCTTGCTTAGGTATCATAGGGATAGATATGAGTTGGTTAAGCATTCTATTTGTGGGGTGCATGTTCCACCTTCCTATTTATGTATCTCTTGTCAAGCTATTTTATCATTCTGAATACAAGCTAGTTATCATGCTCATGTTTGGTTCCTCTCTCTCGCAACAAGACTTTTTCTACATTTCCATTTCACATGTTAAGAGCTCGATGTGTTTGTATCTTGTCAATCCTCGATCATGACCCGCTCTCCGATCGTATTAGAGCAAGTTCTGGAACCGAACACCTTTTTTATTGTGATTTATTTTGAAATCTTGAGTATTTGAGCTTGTATGTTATAGATCCTTTATTTTTTGAGTATGCTTTACTCCTACATCGTTGAATGATCTAGACAATCAGAAAAGATTATGAGGGAAAACGTCTTTGTAAAAGTGGTTTCACAAGACAATCATCAGCCGGTGAAATTTCACGGAAAACAGACTGTGTCATTGAGTTCGGAACGCGGCAATACCATAGAAACAACTGTAAACTTGAGCATGTAAAACTAGTTGGATTAGTTGGACGGATGTTATTACTCGCACCACCACCTTCCTCATAACCTATGGCAAGCAAGCTAATATCTTTCGGCAGGAAGCTCATGCGACTGCAAATCATGAATTCATTTGGATTTCAAATGATCTTGAGCATTCTCCTTTTAATAAACCCTTCACTCTAGGCTGTCATCAGCGACAAGCTCAAAGTTGCAAAGGCTTATAAATCTCGTGGAACTCAAATCAAGGCCCATATGCATTGGTTAAAGGTTTGAGATCGAGTTACCAAAGAGTTGGACATATGTTATTACTCGCACCACCGCTTTCCTCATACCCTATGGCAAACAAGCTGTTATCTTTCAACAACGAACTCATGAGGTTACAAACGATGAATTCATTCAAATTTTACATGATCTTGAGAGTTCTCCTTTTAATAAAACCCTTTAGCTCTAGGCCACCAATTGGTGACATAAGCTCAAAGTTGCAGAATCTTATAAAGTTCGTGGAGCTCAACTCAGGGCTTGTATGCATTGGTTAAATGTTGAAGATTAAGATACTAAAGAGTTTTTCAATCTCATTCGATCTAGATAGATGGTTGACAAGCTTCGTGCCATCCAGATGGCCAATTCTCATCTCACTAGACCCCGTAATATTCTACAAGCCTTTGTGACTCATTACCATTGCCTTTTCACAGCCCAATCTTCCTCTCTGATGCAGGGGCATCATCAAAAGAACATCAAAATTGAAAATTTCTCATTGATTCATGGTTATAAGGTCCAGTTAGGTGTGATAGGTTGTGATGAAGTTATGAGGAGTTTAAGGTGGTCAAGCATTCAAAATTTCAAAATCTACACTTTCCCTCCCTTTTGCAAATTTGAAAGGATCTAAAAGTGAAATGTGAGCTTGTAAGTGGTGGAAAGAGAGTCTTGATGGTTTAAGAGTGTAATAGGTATCTAGATATGATGAACTAAGTCCTAGAGTAGGTATGAGTCAATAAATGTCCAAAATAATGTACTTTTGCTATGTATGGGCAAGGTGAGTCTTGAAAAGTTAGTTAGGGTTTGAGAAGTGAAAAGAAGAATGAGATAAAACTCGATGGGAGAGTCAGTTTTAGGTGTTCCTCGAGGGCTAGGAGGATGGAAGGAAGGAGGAGACTTGAATTTTTGTATGAAATATACAGCTTATAAAAAACTCAGTTTTTGCATAAGGGGGACTGTGTGGATGCTTGATATTGCTCAAGTTTTGGAATTTATATTAAGAAGATTCATTTGTGGTGTGAAATTCTGTCTTAGAGCACTGGAAGGAAATATTTCAAGACTTGAACTTAGAAACATTGCACAGTTTAGTAATAAATGGATCAAAGTATAACTCTGTTTACTCATGGCAAGTGAATTCTTGACAGTATTTGCATGGTGTTAGTAATCTTTTGTTGGATCTTATGAAATATTGGCACATAGATCATTGTCAGAAAATATCTCAAGACTGTTGAGAGGTGAGAGAATCATATTGAATGCATATAACTTTTCCCTTTGATATAGTAGTACTTTAATTTGTTGATACCCTGCTCTTCCTTTTGAATGTCTTCATGTTCAAAGGACCTTGTGAGGGGTCTGAGAATTGATTGGTGGAATGTCATGTGGTTGTTCATTTTGAAAAAAGGAGAAGACCATATTTGAAGGTTGAAATGCTAGGATGAGGGAGTTTTTTTTTATTGTTGAAGAATGTTTGACTGTGTAGACTGTTTAACATAGACCGGTACAGGAAGGAAATAAGTCAAATCCAAAATTACATGGCTAATTTGTCCTCACTGTTAGAACAGGACTATTGAGGAATCCCAAACAGATGTGGAGGCCAAAATTCAGGGCTTAAAAACAACTCATTTTATAAGATTTTTATCCTCTCGGGCTAGTGTGAGGGTTTGTCTAGGGTTTAGTGACAATTTGATTTTGAGAAGCTCAGGATTTGTTTCAAGCCCTCAAATTGGATAGATATTATCTTCATGAGGTGATCTAATAGAATGTGAAGGAATTTGGGGTTAATGAGATATAAATCTTCAGATTTCTCTAACAGTCAGAACGAAGACAGGGTGCTACAGTGATTAGGCCAAATTAACAGGTCAAAAGTTGCTAGAAAAGTGGTCTAAGTATAGAGTTGAACCAAGAAACTTTGAAGGATGAACAAACACGAAAATGAGCATTCAAAAATATTTTTAAAATGTCTTGAAACTTCCTTGATCAAATTTTAGACCTGAAAAACTCCTTGTGCGGGGCTACTAAAGGCTATAGAACTTGAAAAGAGAAAGTGAAGATTGTGAGAAGAGTTTAAAGAGTTGATCTATAAAACTTACCCGACACCTTGCGGGTCATAAAGGGTGTTAGAAAATGTCTTTACTCTGTTTTGGGTGTGCATAGATGTTTCCAACCATGAATCCACCAAACGCTTGCCCTTAAGAACACAAGAAGTCAGTTTTTGGGAAGTTGACAGATAGTTGGAGCTTTTGATCATTTTGCTTCATATAAGTGATGGTATTGCATTTGCATGAACTTATGAAACAGGGAATCTAATCAAAGAGAGAGACAATTAAGGCCTCAAAGGCTAATTTTGCTTATTTTGTACTAAGTTGCTTGAAGAGCAATGTATGACAGTTTTGTGAAAAATGGTGAAGATCATAGTTTACCTTGTTAATGACCATTTTGATGATGTGTTTGGCACTGAGCAGGGGTATTGGACAAGAGACAATGATATCTTAACCCTAGTTAAGACAATATGATCAAATTTTGCATGTTGTGACTTATTTAAGCCTAGGAATCTGAGTTGTTTTCAGTGCTTAAGGGGCAGTTTGTGGTTGCTTATTGATAAAGACTTGCTAAGTGCATTGAATTCAGATAGAGCTCTGCATCACTTTCTAGCCTGAGCAGTTAAACTCTTGCAAGCTTTCTAAGGCACAGAGAATTTTGTGTGACCATTTGTTATCCCCTGAAGATCTCCACAACGTTGTTACGCAAATGTAAATTGATAAATCCCTAGGAATTTATGGCTTCCCTTCTAAATTCTATCAAACCCTTTAGGATACAGTTGGACCTAACTTACACAAATTTTACCTGAAAGCAGTTCATACCAATTCATTAGGTACCTTCATTAATCAAGGCAATATTAAATTCATCCCAAAATCTCGGAATCCTCATTTTATCACCAATTGGCGGCCAACTACACTTCTAAACAACTCTTACAAGATCATTGCCAAAGCCCGCCCTTTGCATTTGAGGTATCTATTACCTCTCATTCTTAGGCTTAAGAAAAATGGGCTTCATCCGCAACAGTAACATTCTAGACAATGTCACTGTTGTATGGGAAGGCATAAAGTGGGCTCAAACCTCCCAACAGAAAGCGCTATTTGTCAAAATTATTTTGGAAAGGCCTATGACAGGATTGAGCGGCCTATTATTATAGCCATGCTCCAAGCTCTCAAGTTTGGCCCTACATTCATTTAGACAATCAAATGTTGTTTCAGTATGCCTATGCTTGTGTCACCATTAATGGTGTGTAATCCACTAAGTTTGGGCTCTTCGTGTCTATCAGATAAGGTTGTCTATTAGCTCCTTCCCTCCATGTTTTGGATGTTAAAGGGTTTAGCTATCTTATGGATGACTACCCATCTAGAGGTTTGGTTAAAGGCATTTGTCTCTCTAGTTCCCGTCAACAACTAGTCAACGGTCACTTCCGAAATGATTCACTCCTCGACATCTCACCGCCTCCTCTTCCAATCGGCATTCTATCCGGAGATTCTTTTAGTCGGTCTCGGATGTTAGGAGAGTTGGGTCTACCACTCTGTGATAGACATTTCTCTTTGCTTCTCCTCGGCCTTCTTTCTTCTCTTCTTGGGCATTTCCCTCCCCCCTGGTTTGGGCTCGTGGGTTGTTCTTTCCTGCCCTGCTTTCCCCCTCTTCTTCCTTTCTATGGCCCTTATTTTGCCTTTTGCTTTGTACTTCTTTTAGAAACCTTTGGTTTTCCCGCTTTGTAGTGACACATGTGTACTCTGCAGTTCCTTTGACCAACTAGCTTGCAAGATGCAACAAATTGGGAAGGGAATTAGGAGTTAAAAAATAGTACCTGAGCAATGCACAAGAAGATAAGCAAAACATTGAGAATTTATTTAAGAGTTGCATGATCCTATATATGGAATGTGAGAAGAACAAATGCCAAGAAATAATTTTCTGGCAAAGTTCTCCTGATACACTTTTTGCTATAAAGCATATAGCAGTCCCTACTTAATAAACTACTCTTTACAAAAAATGTTTAGCCCGCCATAACAGTCCGACCAAGTCACCAACTAGTTTCACTTTAACATTTATTCCTGATACTGAAGTCTCAATTTGCGACACACTTATGAATTGAAGTGATAATCTTTTTCATGTAAAGCCTCTTAGACAAGGGAAGAAGAGAGCTAAAAAGTAATTACCAAACCATAATTTCTTATAGTTACGTGACCTGCATTATTGTAACAAATACCAAGGCAAACCCAATCCGTTTCCACTCATGCCTTACCAATAGGGATGCAAGATAATGCATTGGAGCAGGTAGGTCCCATCATGATTGTTTGATCAAGCACAAGGGACTCATTTTAATACATGTAATATTCACATATACAATGAAAACCCAGAAGCTAATTCTGCCAAATGGAGTCTCTGCTCAGTTGAAACTACAAGCATAGATCCCCCCGTAATCCAGCATTAGTAGTGTCCTGTTGAAAAATGGATAACAGTAGGTGCAAGGATTTCCTTATTGATTACGAGTTTAAGCAAAACAATAAGTATTTTATAGATTTTTCCACATTACAGATTTCCGAATTCCTTTAAGGCTTGGATCTGAAAAACCCTAGCAGCAGAAGAAGACAGAAAAAATTGAGTAAATATGAAAGAGCAGCAAGAGGGGAACAAAGATGTGACAGATTAGGGTGGTGAGGAACAATTCATAAAGGAAAATAACAACTCAAAGACAAATGAACATACAGAAATCACTGTGCTAGAGGATCATAGTCACCAACAGTGAAGCCACGAAAGGGTCCCCAACAGGGAAACAAGCACGTGGGTCAATGTTGGGAATGATACCTCATGGAAGTTTGATAATCCCACTGGACTACACTTTACACAACTCCTCAGGGCACCCAACACTTTACCCACTCCCCAATCTTAATCCATACATGAGCTAAATGACAGTGGCTTCCAGATCATACGTTCATCCGTAAATGCGAGGATCAACACAACTTAGTTTATCAGACACATGGGAAAGATTGATATAACTATGTAAATGTAAAACAATATAAAGCGATTTTAAGATGTAGGCAGTTCTCAAAAATGAAGCACGATTGGTGTAAAAAAACACAATTATTTTGCCAAAGGGTATCCCATAGCACTCCAATGGACTCTTCAAAAATATTACAAGTACAGGAAATATAAACACCACGAGTACAGATAAAGGAAGAGGAAAAATTGAGCACCTTATCTCAAGATGAAGCAGTGTTAAGTATGGGTTGGTTTTGGAGGAACAAAGAAGGTTGTATAAATAAGTTTGTATATTTATCAACTAAAATGAGAGCGAAACATAAGTGGTAAACGAAGACAAAAGGGATGAAGAAAACCAAGAAAACAAGGAATTGTACAGCCCCACATCAACATCACTAATTTGGTCACCAAAACTCTATGTCAATGAGTCAACGAACTTGGGAAAAGGCTTGAAGCTCTAGAAGCAAACGAATAATACGAGGACAACATGAGAGAAGAAATCGCAAGATCCAATGGGGAGTTGGTAGGAGAGAACAAATTGTTCAAGGAATAAGAAAGCAACTTACAAAAAAATCTTAGAAATGGAACAACAAGAGTTGATTATGTTAAAACAAGCACTAGAATAAATAAAAACAACAAAAGGGATTAAACCAAGAGTGTCTGAAGAAGGGGAAGTACAACAAATCAAAGATCCAATCTGCACTCATAAACATGAAAGTATAAGAAAATAACTTGAAGGATGAGATTGAAGATGCCAAGAGCTGGGCACAAGTGGTAAGGGGATTGACAAACAAACAAAGAGGGCTTATAAAGAAACAAGTCAGGATGCAAATAAAAAAAGAAAATGATAGACACAACGGGGCTCCAAATATCATTATTTAAGGACTGAAGGACTATGGGGAGGATGAGAACACCAACAAATTAGCAAGAGAGTTCCTTGGAGACGAATTGAAATGGACAAGGCTTATTTCTCAAACTAACATGATTGGGAAAATGACAAGAGAAAAGGACGGACATGTAAAAGTTATAATGAAAAACATATAAGACAAGCACAAGATATTAAGGAATATAAGCTTTCTTAAAGGTGCACACATCTCACTAGATAAAATACTTAACCCTTGTATAACAAGAATAGAGAAGGAAAGAATTGGGAGAGGGTGAGGGTGAGGGTGACAAAAGATGTAGAAAAATGGGCATGGCTACAAAATGTAAAAGCTCAAATCAACCATTGAATGACACAAAAAATAGGGATTTGGGGGGCCTAGGAGCAATTGACTATGATAAGATAAAATTGTAGAGGCTACCCTTGGAGAAGAGGTCTTGGGTTAGGGCTCATAGTAGAAGGAAAATATATTATCATATTTACTGAAATTCATGAGCACAATAGACGCAAAGTCCCAAATTTTGAAGGATTTACAAAAATATCAGTTTGGAATGAAAGGACTAAGGGTGGTAAGGGGCGTGAAGTTGTAATGGTGTTTATTAAAGAGGAGTGGTGCAAAATTATAGAAGTTGAGAAATAATACCTAAATAAACAATACACATGGTTGAAAACAATAGAAAATAATTCAACATTTAGGCTTGTTGCTTGTTAGTTTGCATCGAAAATCTCAAAAATATAAGAAAAGTAACTTAGACTATGAATACCCTTATGCGTCGCTAAAAATCAACATTTCAATTTTCAACACCTTCGGAAAAATCTTTATAATAGGGCATTTTAATGAAAGGACAACAAACAACCAAACCCTTAATTTGGAAACTGAAAGTGGAATGAAAAGCAATCCATTATGGCTAGAAGAAGAAGAAGACCAACCTTGGAAAAGGATGTTAGAAGATGGTGGAAATGGGGGTGTTTCACACTACAGAGCAAATTTATTGGGGCTATGTAGTTTGTATGACATGGCCATATGCAATGGCATGAAAATGTGGTCGAATTCAGGGAACATCACATGTAAAACATGTACAACGAGAAAAGTGTAGTTGACTATGTTATATGCTCACAAGTCACAACACTCTATTTCTAGATTGACATGGAATTAGAAGTTGGGAGACTTTCCTATTGAGATGAAATCAATTAATAATCCAATTTATGTAAGGTTTGACATACACATAAAACATCAGCAAGAAGAACAAACCCAACACACTCAAAAGAAGATACCTCTTCAGGGTAAAATCCTCATAAATTGTGAGAATTGTGAACTCTTCAAAGCAGCCCTTGAACAAAACTTTCAGGAAGTAGAGTGTAACATGTCTTACACGACAAGTCGTCCAATGAACAACAATATGTTGATCCCATTAATCCACAGGGCACTAAGCACATGTACAAAAGATTCTAGGCCTAAAAGTAGGAAATACAAGTAGTTTTCCGACTAACCATGGTATATGATGAAGAGATCAAGGCAAAAAATAGAATATTGAGAGATCTTGGGATGAATAAAGAAAATAAGAAGACTTACGAAAAGCTAATTCGGTCAAAAATAGAAATATAATTGTGCACTAAAAGGAAAGAACTAATTTTCCTTGGCAAATACAATCCTAAGGGATTTTGGAGATGCCTACAACAAAAGAGAAAACAAACAAAGAATAATACCGCAGATGCTCAGTGGTTAGAATATGCAAAGTTACTCTATAAGCATGATCAAGATAAAGACATTCCCCCTATAATCAACACAACCACAAAGCTCTTTTCCACGGAGGATATCACTCAAGGCATAAAGAAGCTAGCAGGAGGTAAAGCAAAAGACATAGATGGGCTGCAAGTGGAATATTTAAAATGGGGTTCAGACGTCCTCACACCACACATCTAAAGCATTTTCAATGGTATAAACCAAGAAGGCTTCCTGACAGATTGGACGACTAGTGTCATCATTCCTCTACAAAAGCAAAGATATCAATAATCCATCAAATTATTGTACTATCATGGTCAATCCACTCCTGGGAAAGCTATTTGGTAGCATTGTAGAGCACAAAATTAGTAGTTGGGTAGAAAAAGAAGGGAAAATGGAAAAAGGACAAGAAAGTTTTAGGTCGAAGCATTCCACTATTGACCACCCGTGTCACTCTTAGACACTTGATCGAAAAAGTATTGGATACCCAAGGAGAGGAATCTTGTTGTTGCTTTGTTGACTTTAAAAAATCATTTGACATGGTTATGCAAGGTAAAATTTGGAGTAAAATGGAAGAGCTTGAAGTGTCAGACAAGTATAGGGAAACAATTCATAGACTTTGAGAGAAATTCAGGGCCAACATTAGAATAGAGGAAGGCATGTCAGAATGATGTAGAAGAGACATCAGGCTCAAGCAAGGATGTCCACTTCCCCCACGTTGTTTAGGATATACATTGATAATCTAGATGAATGGATAAATAAATTTGGTGGAGGAAAAATTCACCTAAACAACCATGTAATAAAGCTACTATTATATGCAAATGATCTTTTCCTAATCACCAAAACAAGCAATAGCTTAAGAGAACATCTAAAGGCATTAGAAATCTTTTGTAAATAGGCTGGTCTATAAGTGAGCAAAAATAAAACCAAAGTCGTGATCTTTTCTCTACGAAGAAAAGAAAAGTAAATTAACTTCCTTTTTGATAGAAGTCCACTGGAGGTAGTGGAAGAATACAAGTATCTAGGTATTGATTTCAAAGTCAAAAACTTCGGTCCCTTATGAGATTCTTTTAGCTGAAAAGAGCACCTTTCTGATGGAGGCAAAGGCAATGACTCGGACATTAAGTTATTTAAAAAAGGCACAAAGAATGGAGTACCAACAACGGCCCAAAATGGTGATGGAAGAATAGCTAAGTAGAAGGAAGAGTGTGTGGATGAAAAAACAAGCAGATGAGAAAGTGAGAAATTAGTATGCAAGAGTGTGCACTGTCCAAACAATGAGGAAATCAAAAAGTTTGTAAGAGAGATTCAGAACAGCCATGTGGACAAAACAACTTGGATGGAAGAAAACATATTATATCGAAGAGTTTAATCCCATGTGGGACCATAATAAAAAATCCTACATAGGAGTGGAAATCAAGTGGAAGGCGAATATGTTGATGGCCCAATTGAGGAGTAGCTCACATCATCTTCAATGTGAGACCGGTAGGTGGACAATGCCCAAGGAAGAGTGGGAAATGAGAATATGTTTATTTTGTAACAAAGGGGTGTGGCGAGAGGATGGCATTACATCATGGTGCAGCCTATAGTGACATTTGTATCACATATGAAGACACTCAACAAATTAACTGACTTGTATGAGGAGGCGAGGCTTGAAAAGATGGCCAATTTTTTTATCAAGATACACAGTAGAAGATCTAACATCAAAAAAGGGTCGGAAAGTTTGCAAGATTGATAGGGTGGCCCCTATGTCCGGTTACTGTGCTAAAGTGGGGCCCCTTTGTTTGAGCTCCTTGTTTCAGCACTTGGTCCCATTAGATTGTTTGGTCTCGTGGACGTTATTAAAACCTTTCATTTATTCATTCAATAGACGAATAAGCAAATTGGTAAAATAATAAACCTTTTTCCTATGTTTGAAAAGGCAGTTAGGCTATCCACATGAATGAAAATAATGGAAAATCTTTCCTTTATGATGTTGGAAATGGAGCAATGACAAGAGAGCAAAAGGAAAAATCCTAACAAATCCCACTGGAGAGCATATATAAAGAACTGCATACCGAAGTCCATCGAGAATAGCAGGACTAGCTAACACATCTCCACTTGTTGCTACCATAACTGGGTCAACTACTAATGCTGCACACCAATAGATGAATGGACTAAGAATACAAACTGAAATTAAGCAACCAAACACAACTATTTCTTGTTTACAACATAACATACCTCGCACTGGATACTCCCTCAGATTTCTGCACAAGGCTTGAATAATATCTGTTGATGGAAGCATGCCTGTTTTTACCTGCAATTTGTTTAAAAGATGAAAAAATCATAATTCTATATAATGCCTTATGCACTGGTCAGAGTCCAATTCAGAAATCATATGCAAGTTCAACCATTGAATATGCAGAGCATAACCATCAGCACTTCAATCGATACAAAGTTCAAACCCTAAAGGTTTTAACTTTTGGCATATGCATCACCATTGCAAGCACATACAGAAAAAGCATAATGTCTCCATCTACGAGGACAATGTAGTTGACATCTAAAACACTCAGAAAGCTTCCCTCAGGATGGCTACCTCTATATAATATATAACCATGAAGGATATTAATATCCACCCATTCACAAAGAGTGAGTTCATTTCCTCCGTCACTAAAAACCCAAGCTTCAAAAGTCTTTTAACTTTTTAGACCTATACCACATAAGCAAAAAAGGATCACATAAAGGAGGCATCATATGGCTAACACTTCCTAGAGAACCAGAAAGAGCCAGCAAACTGATTGTCACCCACAGTCAAAATCCATTATATACTTCCCAAACAAGATTAGCTTATACCATGAACTTGAGTATGTAAATTATCTAAGAACTTATGAAAAATACATTTCATTAGAATCCTTTCTGAAACCATCATTAGGTAAGCCTACACTAGAACTACCTCAAGGAGGTAAAAGAACAGAGAGTCGGGTAACATGCCAAGGGGCCAGTGCAGACTGTCTACAAAACCAAGGATCGTCATATAAGGCTGCCTGAACAACAAAAGACACTACAAGGCTGTTGTCTCACGTTGTTTGCAAACTTAGAAAAATTGCAACATTTAACAACAGAATCCATTCAAAATGTCAAAATAGGAAATCAGATATGCCAACAGTAAGAGGGGAAACATAAACATCTGAGAACGGAATCCATACCACATCTACTTCCATATCCGATAAAACGGATCTCAGCTGCTGGGAAACAAAATCCTCAGGTACCAGATGAACACCCTCCATGAAAACAAACAGCGAAACATGTCATACACCATTTTTTATCAATCCAAAACCCTGTTGATTTTCATAGTCATGATAACAACAATGATGATGACTTGAGTCACCCAAAAAATAATAACTGCTCAGCATTTTCCTAGCTTAAATTTCAGTATGAAATTCATAATATTAGAACAGAAATAGTAGATCAACAATTTTCAATCAAAGTCCAGCCAGCCATGGTCTAGTGGAGTGATTAGCATGATAATCATCCCAGGTAAAGTCCCACTGGGCAGGCTTCCAGCTAATGTCATTTTTCCCTAGGCAGGCCAACTAGTAATGCCAGTTGCAAGCCCCGGGGTGAATTTGGCAGAATAGATAATGCTTCCCCACAGCAGTTAAACCAAAGGGTTTCTGAGATTGATGGCGCATTGTCCCCAGCCAAAAAAATTAAAAATTAATGACACCAAGTAGAGGTAGTTCATACAATTCACTCAAACCTAAGAACCATTTTTCTAGTTCAAATTTCAATGGCAAATTCATCAAATTTGTGGCAAAAAAATATTTGGCGGGTTTTTGTTTGATACTATCTATTTTATTCAATAAATCATTTCTTTATTTACAATTTAGTAAGGAGTCTCACCCTTTAAGGAGGAGACTGTCAATCTTAGGATACCAATCCTATCAAAGAAAATTCAGTAAATCATTTCTGTATTTAAAATTTAGTAAACAGTCTCACCCTTTAAGGAGTAGACTGTCAAGCTTCGGATAGCAATCCTGTCAAAGATTATTCCACCAAACATTTCCAAAATTGAATCGAACCTTATCAAATTTCTAGCCCATGTATGCATTAACAAATGACCCACCGGAGCTTGAACCCAGGTCATCGTCCTGTCATTTCTGTTCCATACTACTACTAGACCATGGCCCACTGGACTAACATATTCAATAAATAGGGGAAAACTTGAAATTAATTACAAACTTGGGAAAACTTGAAATTACCTGGACTCCCACAGTGTTTTGAGCTGTAACAGCAGTTATGACAGTGGAACAGTAAACTCCAAGGGCACCGCATGCCTTCATATCAGCCTGTATACCTGCCCCTGCCCCTGAATCTGAACCAGCAACACTCAACACATGTGGAATCTTGTCGTTATTTCTCTCTTCCCCCATTGTGCTTGTTGACCCCCAACTGCAGCTTAAGGCATTTGTATTAACCAGTACGCCCCTGAACCTCGGAACATTACGAGATATGAACTTTGGGTTCCCTCTCAGATCAATTTTGCAAACAGAACTTGCAATTCCCTGCCATAAGTAAAGCCATAGTGCATATCAGTCAGTCTAATAAACGTGAATTTCGACCCAGATATGATCAGCCCTTCTTTGATTTCTGAATAGGCTATTAGACCAAAAACCCAACTGATTTTTTCAATGTCGATTGCAAATATAGGACTGCATTAGTACGTAGGCCAATTTAAGGAGACAATTTATGGAAAAACCTGAATATGTGGAGTTGGGAGGGAGCCCAAAGATGGAATATGGCCTGTTAAAGCCATCGCATGATCTTAGAAATTTATGAGTTCATAAACGCTAAATACAACACGGGCACATCATGGGACAATATATTTCGGGAGAGTAAATCTTTCATGTTCGTATTTACTGTTTGATCTAGATACATTTGGGAAACCTTAAAAGCTCCTATCTTTCATAAATTTAAAAGAGAAACCAATAAAATACAACAAAATATTATTGCATGATTCACAGTATGATACACTCTTTTTCATCATTTTGATTGTTCATTTCAATTGTAACAAGTAATTAAGAATAACTTCACATTATACCAATGATTTTTGGGATTAACTATGTAGATTTTTTTATCGATGCATTTCAAATCATAATCCATAATTTAGAAAAAGATTATTGATCATAAATTACTTTACATTATTTTTTCAAGCACCTTTTGTCATAATCTCTCTCAAAACTTCATGATTTTAATAAGAATCATACAAGCCATTTGATAGTTAAAACTTTGTATATTTAGTAGATTTAACTATTAATTTATGTTAAGTTATGGACAATAAACAAGAATATGTTATTTTATTCCCCAAAACATCTTTTGCTTAAGAAAGAGTATACGGAGTTATTTCTTCTAGTTATTCTTCTCATTTTACATCTTACATCAATAAATTTCTCTCAACTCTAAATTTATATTACAAAAAAAATCATTGTATTCAATAAATTCTATCGTTATAATATGGTGCATCAAGGAGCATTGACAAGATCTAGGGTCCATCTGATGTCTTCGATTTTAATTGTTCGTATTTTTCGTTCTCAAAGGATGCACAAGCCATCACTAACACCAAGGTTGACTAGAAAAAAACCCTCGTATCTCACATTTTCAGTACCTCCAGTTATTTTTCTCTTTTTTCTTCATGTTGTTAATTGCAAATCCTTTTTAAAATTTTATATGATTTGTACATTTAAAGGAGGAATTGAAAGTCGAATGGTTTCATAAATGCACTTTAAGAATAAGAGAAGAAAGGAAGAAAGAGGGGGGGCATGAATCTGGAAAATAGGGAGAAGAAAATTGACGAAACAATTCTAGATTGTGTGTTTTCTCGCTTACTTGGTCCAGGTCAATGTGTATTATTTGTTTTACATAATATTAGACCATCAAATTGGCGTTTATTGATTTTTTATTGTAGATGTACTCCTGTAGACACCTAATATTGGTATAAGTTGTATGACAACAACAACAATTTCGTCACCTTTTAGAATGCTCAGGATTAGGATTTTTTGGCATACTTTTCCCACTTTTGGCTCATCTCAGACACTTCAATCACCGCTAATAGTTTTCCTTAGAAATTGTTCGAATCAATTCCATTTTTCCAAAGTCGTCCAATACACCTCTACAAACTCATATTGATTAATGTTCTAAGTCTTTTACTCATTAAATCATCACCCATGATAGACTGACTTTCTTAACAGCCAATAATATCCCCCTCTTTTAAACGGTTACTCTATCAATTCAAGCACATTGCGCATTTACATGGTTGGTGTATGTTTAAATTGGTGTTATGTTGGACATTAAATAAACCTAGAGATGTTTATACAAATAAAAACGTAAAGATCATTTAGGAGGAGATAAGTTACGCTTTAGAGATCATTTCTACTAGAGTTGATCACATCTTTAAGCACTCCAAACATATAAAGGAAGTCTAAAACATCAAATCTACCCTAATTTTTTGCCCTTTAGAAATTTACTTTGCCGAAGTGTCTTGTGTCAAGAGAAGAATATACAAAAAAACAAAGATTGCTAAAAATAGACAACATAGCCTTATTGAAAAGGTTTAATTGTTTTAAGCAAATTTATTAGTGTAAACACTAAAATTTACACAAAATCATTATTACATCATGTTTTTGTTAGAATTGTATGTACATGAGTTTAAAACCTTGAAATTAGATCTTAGTGGCATAACTTACTCTCCTCCGGGTTTTCATTGATTAATTTGGTCTCTTCTAACGATTATTTTGCTTTGATTTTATGATTTTATGTTGTGTCACACATACCTTTATATCTTTCCTTTTCTGACCTTCTTCACATTTGGTATCAGTCCAAAATTGTACATTAGGGCTAGGGTCATACCTACGGTCCCGAACCTTCTATACATTATTGGACCCTCTGGAATTTCACTTAAGCTTCATTTATGAGTCTCTTCATTATTCTTTTTTACAAGCTTTGATATAAAGGTATAATGTAGGCTTTTTCTATCAAGCAATCATCTATCTATATACCACATAATCTATTTATATACCACATACTGAATTAAAGGAGCAAGAAATATTATTGCATATAGATTTAATAAAATCTAAATCTAAGATGAGGACATTGTTAATCAGATAGATAAAATGGTAAACATGTAAGATCAAGCAAATGAAGTACAAATAAGATTGCAATATAAGAGGACAAAGATGACTTAGCTTGTAACTATAGATATGGACTGATGAATAGGCTGGAAAGGCAGATTTTGGATTGTATTAGCTCTGTGTCTGATTTTGGAAAGTGACGGTCTCAGGGATAGGAGTGGCTGGAAGGGGATAGATGCTAGCACCTATTCTAAGCATTGTTGTCTACGTAATAGCTCGAAATTTGGTTATTTTTGTGTCACTTAATGTTGCTCCTTATTTGTTGTATGTTGCATCATATTCATTGTGTTACACCTGTACCTGCAAAATAAACCCTAGATACATGCACATTACTCGATCATACATTAGATGAAAAAAATATATGCTCAAATTGACTTCAACGGTCACCCCAATGTGATTGTTAGTTAGCACTGCACTACATTTTAGACTATATGTAGCTCTTGTGTGTGTGATTGAAATAGTGTCGCTTGAGCTAGGATGTCATAGTGCCAATTGCATAGAAAATAGTGGGCTACAAGTACTTTGTCCCAAATGCAAATGTGCGGTATGGAATTCAAAATAAACCCTCTTATGCAATTAATAATGTAGTCAAAAATACAGTCCTTGATGTAGTAGATAGAAAATATTATCTCATTGTATATGTATGTGTCTCATGAATGCTTGCCCCCTTAACGAGGATTAATAAGACATGTGTGTGTGTGTGTGTGTATGATTCCTTCATTTAAGTTTTTTCCATTAACAAGTAAAAGGTCAACTTAGGGTGATACAAAAAGACAAAAAAGAAGTAACATTCAAAAAAATCAGTAAAAATAGAGAAAGTGGATAAAAGTTCACCAAGAGGGGACAGTAATGCCCGAAATACACCTGTCCCTAATGGGTCAATTATGTATAGAGAGTTCTCAAAAGGATAAAATAGTGAAATTAGAGCTAAGTAAAATGTTTTGGCTAGTATGCAAAATTGTAAGGTGTCAAGTCCAGACACAACAAGACAATAAAGATGAAGAAATATAAAAGTAATGTCAAAGCAAAGTAACAAGTGTTGTTAATCACTAGTTTTCTTACTTATGAATCATGTATATAAATGAAGTATTTAGAGGCTAGATGCACATAGTAAGTTGTACGCAATTCAGTGACTACATTCGCCTCCACTGATAGTGGGCAATTGAATAAGGATTTAGTAGCTGTAAAGTAGAAGGTGGAAAAGTGTACATTTGTGAGAGTCGACATTGAAGAATATATCCAATAGTGTGTCGAATGAGTATTGCAACGTGTTGAATCAGAATAGATAGTCACGCAATGTTACGACACAATCTATAAAAGAACTACAAATGGTTTCAATATTTGACATCACAAACGAATATGCCAACATTCCATAAAATGTTAGAAGTCCAAAGAGCATTTATCAACCATCATCATTGGCCATATATAATGAGAAAAGTAACAATAAAATAATAATAATAATGCGGTCAACATTGTATTTTATCCAATTTAATCTCTAAGTGTAATGTGTTTGAATATGTGGAGAGAGAGAATAAAGAAAGATTAGAATGCACAAAGAATGGATGAAGACAAATCAGAATACACACATTATCATCGTGTCCATCATTTTATTCTGTGAAAGATGGTTACAAAGTGGTTGAAGTAGTTTCAATTGTTTATTAGTTAATAAATAAATAATATTAAACTAACACTAATAAATAAGCCTTATATTCTAATGCCCCCTCTTAAGGCTTGCTCTATAGAACATACTGAAAGAATTTTAAAATAACATAACAAAACAAGACCGCACATTCTTCAAAAGTTTTTCCTTTTGAAAACAATGCTTTGATCAGATAGAGCTCCATCCAGCCATCTCGTTGACCCCCATTGAATTCCAAAGTTCTTGGATTCCACCTCCCCGAATTCTCAAATTGCAAAATCTTCTGAATTATTGGACAACCATCCATACTGAGTTACTCCCACAATGCTCCATCAAGTTGGCTCATGACCCTGGTAAGGGTAAATTCCTGAGATCCATAGACTCCTGAACTATCTGGACAACCATCCATGTCGTGTTTACCTACACTGGATTCCTTCATGTCCTCAAAGTGTTGGGATTCTTATAAAATACATTTTCTATCAGTGAGTTCATCAATTTTAGCGTCCAATGAATTTTTAACAATAACCTCATTTGGTTTGTCTTGGAAATTTTCTCTCATCTTTAGCTTGCCATAAAATACAAGATTCATAGTCCATTCATGATCAAATAAAAAACCCTTAAACAATTTCCTCGAATGTAGAGAGCTCCTTTTTGTATGGGAAGGACTACCTGTAAATGAAAAGAAAGACCACAAAAAGAGTATTAAATAGCACAAGATAGTGGACTGTCTAGCGTATGCTAGATCCAGGAAGCGTGCTGCTTCATAAAAAGGTTGTCAATCCACGATTTAATAACAATTTAATGTAAATATGAAACTGAAATAAATAGGTCCTATTGTAATGTACTGATTTAGGTTTCTCATACACATAATAAAATTAGATTTTATGCTAGATATCAAATATAACACTAAATCCAATTAAAACCAGGTTTGTTCAGGTCAGGCAAGTCTGGTAAGGGTCTGAGGTTCGTGGGTTGAGGTCTGGATTGAGTTTGGGTGAATGGGAGGCTCGTTGGTCTAAGAATGTTATTAGACACAGAGACTGGTATTGTTTGGGTGACTGATACCGGTATAGGAGAGGAATCGACGGTGGTCAGGTAACTGACGTCAGTAGGGGCAATAGGTGATAAAGTGTTAAAATGGTTTTTTAGCCTCTCTGTGATTGCACAGAGAGTGCAGGTGGTATGGATAGGGTCATAATATGGATAAGAAGACTCAGGAATGCTGACAAATAGGTTAAGAAGGGTGAAAAGGCTTGGGATGGTTGAACAATGGGTTGGTGAGAAGAAGGTGATATGCAGGTAATGGAAGAAATGAAATACAAGATCTACACTTAAATAAGCACAAATGATGAATATCACAATACTTACTCGGTATTTTGCAGATCCTGTGAATGGAGATGGTTGGTGGTTGATCAGAGAAGAGGTGGTTGAGTTCGGTGCCATGGTAGTGCAACATGTGTGCTCTTGTGAGTATTCCAATGCTTTGGAAGGAGAACCAGTTATTTGTCTTGCACTTTGGTTGTGTGTGTTCGTCGTCTAGATGCAGGAGGACTTGAAGATTCGAGCTTGAATACAATAAGGCTCCAATAATTGAATGACCAACTCAGGTGAAGAGTTGTGAAAGTCTATATAAAGTGACCAATGGCAGTTAGGTAACCGGTGTCGGCTGAGGATAAACTGGTGTCAGTTAGGGTGAAATAGTCCTTTTTACCAAAAATAGGTAGATCTTCCCAGATTTTGCACATTTTCCAAGTTGGGCCTACTTAGGGAAGTGGAGTTCTCATTAGAAAAGGCAGTAAGATCATACAAGAAGTCTAGTTAGGTTTAGGAAGAAGTATCATTCAGTTAGGTCAAGTGGTGACTCAGCACTGGGAGTGATGACTTGGTCATTGTGAGTTAAATGCCCCTGGAATGGGTCTAGGGTGAGGTGGATGTGTGAGGATTAAATTAACTTAATTAAATTAATTAATAACATGAGGATAAATATTAATTGAATTGTAAGTGATTAAATTAATATCAATGTGGGGTAAAGGGGTCATGGCTAGGTGCATGCATTATGTTGATTAATTAAAAGGGTACCAAGGAGAGTGTGACCCAAATTTGGTGTCTACATTTGCCCCTTTTTGTCACATAGCTTGTATTGATAAGCAACACTGACAAAAATAAGAATTCGGTGCTCTAGGTATGAGTGAAGGTTAGGTTGCCCCAAGTATGAGTGGAGGTGATCCCCCTCAAACCATAAACTAATGAGGTGATAAACAAAGTCGGTGAGTGGTTTGATAAAATGAAGAAGTGAGGAAAAATGAGATATAGGTGGGGTATAGGTAATGGTGATATCGGTTTGGGTAATAGGTAGTGGCATTCGAACACACGCACGTGTATAAAATGTGACAAGGTACTAGGTTAAAGAGCACACAAACTCTACATCGTCAAAGGTCGATAAGTTTATCCAAACAAGGTTGATGTGGTTTAGGTATTGAAGGTATAGGATACGGTCCTAAACCACAACTAGGCTAGGTGCAAGAACGGGCATTAAGTGTGTTCCAAAAAACCAAAAGGTTTGGTTGAGATAAATGACGTGGCATTAGGCAAGGCAAGGTCAATAAGCTAAACAACACCTGACTCTTGAAGGAAATTTTCGTAAAATCTTTACTCACCACCTGTTTATCCTCAATTTTCTCCATCGTGACCAGACTATAATCTTAGATTTCTTCCTCCATAGGTCGCTCCTCTCGACTATCAAGGATTTCAAGAAAAATATGGCAGATATCTCCCTTCACCAAGGCCTCATTCTTCTTCTGGTTCAAAGAAGAAAACTTGTCATCCCTAATCAAGTCAAGGATCAGGATTCTGACCAAGAAACCCTTGCTTCTCGCCTCAATAAAATCAATAAGAATAAAAATTGTGTTGATCTCTTTGAGGGTGTTGTGGACACCTTATGTAATCTCAAGAAGGGGATTAGGAATTTGGGGGAAAGTTCCATCAAGAGGGATTAGGAGCTTGCTGACTGGGAGGCCAGATTGATGAGGGTCGAGCCCACAATGGATACCATTCTCACTGTCAACAAAAACCTCATACAGGAGCTGAAATATTGTCATCAAAGGATTGAAACCCAGAATAGAATCATCAGGGGGATTCAAGCAGATAATGTTATTCAAGAGCAATCGATTTCTCTACTTCAAAACAAGGTTGCTTCTGAGGAGACCAAAAATAACATGATACTGAGTCTGAGTTCTTCTGACTATGATGAGATGGATACAGGTGAAAACTTGGGTATGGTTGCGACTGACAATCAGGGTAAGTCTTGGGAAGAGGTTAATGTTAGCACTTAGACTGAGAATCTAGAGTTTAAATGCCCGAAGAGAGTCATTGTTAAAGTGGTTGGTTCGAAAGATGGCGGTCTGAGCTCCAAGACCCAAAGTAGGGATACTGAGAACTAATGTTGGGATTTTTGCAGCCCTTATCTTTTCTGTTGTTTTTTCTTGTTTTTGGTCTTGGTTTAGTTACTTACAAAAAATTGTTCTTAATATGCAAATTGTTTAGTTTGGCTCTATTATGTGGGGGCCTAGTTGTCAAGTTTTTTTAACTCTGCCTCTTTGGCTTCGTTGGTGTTTTTTGTTTAAAATTTACTTCTATTATGTATGGGGTTTTTTGGTCCCTGTTTAAAACCAAAAAAAATTATTATCTAAAAAAAGTGGTAAAAAATGAGTTACTTTGAGTTGAAATCATGTTTCTAAAACCTCAAGTGATGATTTATGTGTTTAGAAACATTGCTATGAGATCTACATTGTGATGGTAATAAGAGTCTCTCTTCTAATTACAAGGCAAGAGTGAGGATCACTCTCTTACTTTTCAAGGCCTCCACAAATAACCCCAGTGATCACAAAACAACTCCATGATGCTCAAACCATTTTCTGATTATCTATGACTTATTGAAATAAGTATTCACCATGTAGATGGAAGGATTTCTCACTGAATGATATTTTTTTCAAGTGACCACCCATTGGACTGAAATGAGGTGGTTATAATGTCCTTCCTCCTTTGAAGTGTGATCACACTAAAAGGTTCAAATGAGTGTTTAAGAACACTACCAACTAAGTGACATCAAGTGAAACTCAGATGATTTCTCATCCTTACATACATGGTGCTCTATATGAAGATCATTCTCTTACCCCTCATGGCTCCAGAATACTCCTGAGATGGAATCAACTTCAGGATACTCATACACCTATTTTCTCATATGCCTCTCATGGAGATAGATGATGCCTTGATCCTTCACACATGATGGTCATGAATGCCTCGCTAGCTTGACCAACTTATCTTAGTTTGTTCCTTGAAGAGGTTTGAATATGATTTTAGATCCGAGATATGATGATCCTCAACTTACTCCATGAGCTTCCCATTCACCTTCGAACATGTTAATACCCCTTTTTATTATGACCATTCCTTTGATTATTTCAATCGATAAAAACTTACATATGTGTTTTGATTTATTATGTGTTATAAGGAATTGCATGAGTCGATATATTTGAGCAATTGTCACTACCTTTAGGAGTTGTGAGGTTTGTAAATTCTAATTTTGAGACATTTAACACTCCTACAAATGTCAGTAAACAATCCAAAAGGCCCCAAAACCTAGACGAGGACTATATTCTTTCCCAAAATAAACCTCGATTATAGAATTTAAACCCTAAAATCTTTAGGATGAATGTTGAAATCCTGAAAATTACCTATGTACTGATTAGATTAGAGTACAAAAAACTATCTTCTAAACCGTGATTGATGGAGGTGTGAGATTGGTTCCATAAGGTGTAGAGTGACCCTAAATTCTTATACATTATTATTTAAGTATAAGAAATAATAAAGTATAAAGATTAATAAATGAAAAACTTATACTTAAAATCATTTATTTTAGTAAATATACCCCTCCCAAAAGCACATATACCACATAACAAATAAGAATGTGAGCGCGTTATAACGCACTCACATTTTAGGCTTAGTAATCACCAACCGTATTAATTCATAATGGGCTCACATTTTGCTTTAAATTTTAAAAATACCTGGTTTTAGTCCCCCATCTTCATGCACTTGATCTGTGTGATTTAGTGACTACATTTTCCCCCACTTTATGCTGATGAACAAGGATTTGGTAGCATAAAGTAGAATATAAAATTGTATCATGGAGAGTCGAATGAAGATTGTACCCAATAGAGTGTTATAGTGTGCCGAATGGAATAATGCAAAATCTTTACCATGAAATACTAAGGAGAGGGGAGGATAAGGATCCTAGGGGTGACCTTTACATGCATGGAGTGGTAATGATGTGTGCGTATAGTTCCTTGGAATGTCATCTTTTTTGGAGTGTGCTTGAGATTTGCTTCATGGTTGTTTGTTTGTTTTACCTTCATTGGGATAAGATAGGAGTTGCAAAAGAAGACAAGTTTAGTCAATGCTCTAGGTAAACGCAATTAAATATTAACTTGGAAAATATGTAAAAATGGAAATGTGTATCGTAAAAAGCTAAACCAAGGGGTTAGAGGACACTTGGAGTGTTGAAATAGAAAGGGGTAAAAATTTGTTCATGCTTGTAGACTCAATGTTTAGGACCTAGTTGGAAGAGTCAAGAGTGATCAATTCTTGACTTGATTCGATCATACTAAGGATTTGGGTGTCTTGTCGCCAAACTAGTGATTTGAGTGTCATGGTGCTAAATTTAAAATTAAAGCATCATGTCACAACTAAGGGAAAGTGTATTAGGAGAGCGGTCTATTTTTTCCTCCAATCGTTAACACTTCCCTACAAATAAGTGTCATAGTAAATGATCACAAACCTGATTTATAAATTTCCTCTAATGACACAAAGGCTCTCGGCATATCATTTTCTTACATATGCCCTAGGTGTAATTCCCTTATTTAGTTCTTGTTTTGGTTCTTGAATTATTAGTTAGTTCCTTTTAGTGAGTGATTGCAATCTAAAACTGGTTGTAAATCTACTGAAACCAGAGAAAATTGTGACCGTGTTATTGTTGAAACTACTTCGTAACTATTTTTTCCCCTAGGAGAGAAGAACCCATGTGGGACACTAACACGCAAACTTTCCTGTCTGATATAGGTGTTTATGTCCATGCTAAAAAAATTGGACAAGTCTATTTTTGGCCCTGTTTTGTAACTAATTTTTGTTGTATTCATGTTGTTTATGTTTTTGTAACTATTTTATGTGACTGTTCAAAGAGTGAAAAGGTTCACCTTGTGTTTTTCCCCACTTATTTGGGGTTTGTGAGGTGAAAAAATGTGAATGGAGCCCAAACAAGGAAGACTAAAATTTATGTGCACATCTGATATAGGAATCATGTAAGGAGAATAGGGATTACGCATGGTAGTTACCATGGCGCAAGAAAAACAATGGGAACATGCTAGCAAACAAGTGTCAATGACAAATAAGTAATGCACACTAAAATGACAACTAGTAAAATCATATAGGAAAACAATAAACAAGGACTCAGTGAGTAGTTGGTTGCATACATGGGACACCACTTTAGATGTCACAAGACAATCGAAGCCATCAAGGATTGTGTAAAGAATTAAATCGAGGAAACATAGGGCATGGCAATGACAAACAAGGTACACGCAAATATGACAACCATGATTGGAAGGAGTCCTATAAGGAAAATGATATACATGAAGCACTCGTTAGCATGTAACAATGTAATATTGTAATATAGGAAGGAAAATGTGAAATATGGCAATAATATAACTTGATAATAAGTGAGGAAAGGTATATTCCCCTAGAAGCCTCAATGGGATTGGTAATGGATAGGGCCCGCCATCATACATAGTGTAACAACTTGTGAGTGACTTGTATTCACCTCAAGTTACCGTGTGAACGTGCATGTGTGTATGAAAAATGATCAATCATATTATGAACCATAATAACATGATAAGAAAAGGTGCAATATATAGGAGAATAAGGAAGCAAGAGTATATCTAATCAAGATCTAAGATTTTAAAAAAATAAAAAAAATTATTGCATATATATGAAACAAAACCATCTAAGAGGGAGGAATAAGGATGTCCCCAGTGTGGTGTGTGTAAAGTGAGGTACATGTGAAGAAACCCTCAATAGTAAACTATGAACCAAGAATAATAGTATGTCATCGGGCCATGTGGGGGAACTAGGATACCCCCAAATGTGAATGAAAAAATGATCTATGCAATGAGAGTACGAGGAAAGGGCCCAGGATCAGCTGATGTAAAGGAACTATGTATGTGAACATGATTTAGGATCCGATGGTCAAAGAAGAGTGCATGAGGCCAAGTATATGAAATAAATCTAGATCGAGCATGTGGAGAAATAGAACGTGAAACATTTCTAGGAGTATGTGAGCATGTAACCTATGTGAAGAAGTACGCCTATGAGGTGGGATATGGGATCTATATAAGTGACAAGACCGATGAGTAGTATCCTTATGTGAAGTAAACTTAGATGGATGTGCAAAAGGTACCATAAGAGGAGCAAGGGCTCCAAATACCACAGGATATGTCAAGGCTAAGGATGCATCATGAATAAGAGAATATGCACTAGGAGTAGGAGCAACTGAACATGGGATGTCTAGAGGAGCCAAGGACAAAGGTGTTTGTGGTGGAATGCCTCGAATAGTGATAAGATGTTGTTCATGGATAAATTTAAGGCATAAATGAATAATATAAGGTATGGCTTTGGAAACCCAGAGCCAAGGGAGTCCTAAGAGCATGTCACAATGTGTAATAGTAGATCCAAACATAGAAATAGTAAGAGGCCCAACAAAAATGGGTAGAATAACATGGACATGAGAAGTGGGAGATGTACGTGTCATCTGAGATAGAGGGAAGCCAATGGATTCTAAGAAATATAATGAGCATGCATTAGATTTGAATGTAGGATGTACTATAACATCATTGAAAACATGGGGCCTAATAACAACATCGATATGTAATATATGGGAGGAGAATGAGGCGTGAAAATCAACATCAATGAATGTGATAAAAGGTGATGTGAAATTAATAACACCAACAAGAAATCCAAGTGGATGATCTGAAGAATCAGGAGGATGCGATGCATGGTAGGTATGATTAGAAGAGGACTCAGGGGAAAAATTGTCATGCTTAGGTAGTGTGTCATTGAATATTTTGAATTTGTCATTGTCATTAGTAGTTTTGGAAGTCGGAGTAGTAGATTTAGGTAGCTAGATATCATTATTGTCAATGATATCTTGAATCAAATAGTGAAGCTTGAAACACTTGTCGGTAGAATGGCCATTACATCTATGGTAATCACAAAGTGCATGCTCGTCAAACTTCCTGTCATGGTGCCTATTATGATCATACTCGAGAGGAGGTGGAAGATAAATCAGATTGCTTTCAATGAGTTGGGGCAATAACATATATGGAGGATAAAGTAATCAATTAAATATGCGACGAGTGGGTTGGAGTTGAACCTTAGGAGGTTGAGAAACAACATTGACAATAAGCTTAGCATCATTGAACTTGGGTTTAAAAGGAAATTTTCTTGGAAATTTAGAAGAAGAATGATTGATAGTATTAGAAAAATATTTGAGTTTTCCCAAAGAAAGTAGCTTAGTCTCACGAGTCTTCAAGGTATAACATAGATGGTCAAAGAAATAATAGGAATAAAAAATCACACATTCTTGCAAAGGAGGCAAAAGACTTAGAATAAATAGATCTTGTAATTTAGATTAAGGTAATACATTGTTCATTTTAGAAATATTGTACTTGTAATGCAATACATAATCACTAAGATGTTCATTACATCCTTGTTTAATTTTAGCCATTTGTGTATAAGATATTTTCATTTCAATATTCATAGAAAAATGAGATAGAAACAAATAAACAAAAGTTATAAATGATTTGACATAATGTAAGGGAAAGTCGCAGAACCATCACAAAGCATAATCTTGCAAGCTCCTAAGAAACAACTTGGTTAAGAGGGTGTCATCATGTGAATAGTCTGGGCAAACAACATGAAAGGATCTGAGTTGCTCTCGAGGATCTCCATGACCATCAAATAGAGGAAGCTTTTGTGAACCAAAATTGGGAGGGAGTGGATAAGAAGATACTAAAGCTGTAAGAGGACTATGAAGAAGAAGTGAAGAATCAAGTGAGGGGGATGAAGAATTTTTAGCTTGTTGAAATTGACGGATTTGTGCTTGTAAATCATGATAAAGAGACTCTAAATATTGGGTGTGTGAAGAGGAGCTAGGATGAATATGGGAAATGATAGGAGAATAATAATGCATAGAAGGGGTAGGAATGGTTTGTATGGCAGTGTAGACACCCCCTTTTCACCCCTAAATGGCCCAATGCACATCAATTAAATTATCATTACCTATCATTATTATCTCTATCATAAGTGTCATATAATTCACCATCCTAAATCTTATTTTACCTATGTAAAACCTATTTATCCTCCCCTAACTACTTAAAACATCCTAATCCCATTTTACCATACGTATCCTAACCCCTTAACCTCTCACAACCAAAATCCCTAACCTCCCACCGTTTCTCAACAACCTGACATCTCAGATGGCGAGTGGTTTTAACCATTTGCCATTATTCCTTTTGTTAGTTTTAACCTCTGCAGTATAATTGATGGTGAATCTGTGATCATTGCAGATGTCATTGATGTTATTTAGCCAACCCTTGACTCCCTTGCCTAGTTAGTTAGAATCTATGTGTGAGGACAAATTGTTTCACCTATGGAAACATCTTGGTGCTTAGGACTATTAGCATGTTGATGTCAAGACCTTTAGGACCCTTTCAGATCATCAGGAAGTCTCTTGGAGCTCTATCATCTGCACAAACAATTATTAGGGCTAGTCCTCCCTTTTTATCATTTTATCAGCCCATTTTTACATTAATTATAATCTACAATTTTTCATCAATGTCATCATGCATAGTCTTGTCAAGCCCTACTTCCCATTCAGTCATTGGCCAACCTTTTTGAATATTTTGCAATATACACAGAGATCGACGTTGATCCTTGATTACCATCGATCTGTTCCCCAACCTTTACTTCTTATATTTTCCTCCTAAACAATTCTAAACTTCCATTTTCATAACCCTATAGGCTCCTAGATTCCCTATATTTTATATATTTATCATCAAGCATGTATGTCTTTAATCATTGTCTATTTTATCAACTCTTTTATCACAAGCATTTTCTACCTGATCATCCATAACACTTTGTTTTGTCATTTATCTACAAACACACTTGGATATTTTCTTTTGGACTTCTGTAGACCTTTAGATCCTTCATATACTTCTTTAGTAGCATTTATCCCTCTCTGGAATTCATTAGTATTTGTTTTATCCACATTTTATCAAATAAAGTATTTTGTCTCTGATCGGCATTGATCACGGATCGTCGTTGATCCTTGTCATTTATAATCATTTTAGTATATTTTACATTTTTATCAATTTGATTCTATTCTAACAAATTATTTACAAGAATGGATCTTTTGTAGATGATATTTCTAGGTCTTTCACACCCCATTACTAGCATATACGATCTTCTGATCGTCAGGTAGTCATTCGTGTGGGAACAGTTTGATATCCTCCTTGAACTCACCTTGTGCACCATCGCATTCACACCGAACATTGAATACATTGAATATCAGGTTGAAATCATCTAAGAAGAGCAATAAGTAATTGAAGATTTCTGGTACAACTACTTCGAGGACTTCAAGATTGCCACGGCCTTAGCCTGGGCTGCTTACGAAGCTGAATTGGATCTTCATATCCACCTTGAATTTTGAAGTGTCTTTGTTATCATTTATCCAATTATCATTATCAAAATAACTTAATTGTATCAAACGAGTTGACACCCTTCAAGGAAGTCCCTTCGGATTCTTGGGATCGGTACTTACCAAGCCACTCGTTATCATATTTATCTAATATCATTTGTTTAGCTATCTTTGTATACATGTCTTCTCACTTGGCGAAAGGATGATCCTTTTCACATTGTCCACGTTCAACCATCCCGTCATTGCGATTGTCGGCACATGTATCAATAAACCATACTTATTCAAGTTTTAAGTACTTTCTGAATTTATAGGACTAACTAAAAACTACCTTGAACATGCGAGCCAAAAGCATATATCGATGGCTTGCACTCCTATATCTTTCATTCTCCTATGGTATGAGGCAACGAAGAGGAGACACAAATGAGCTAGCATGCAATGGGATGATTTGAATGGGTTATGACGAGTGCTAATGTCATATATCTAGAGGGAAATATTCCCTACACTAGGTCCACCTAGGGTTTCCAAAGCTTGCAATCAAGATAAAGGAGAGTACCCTTCTAGGATATCAATTGATGGGGGGAGATATAAATCAATGTGAGAATAACCATAAACATGCACAATTTATACTACTGCAATGTATCAAAATTTTAAATCTAAGGAGTTGATCATTTGGAAGAATATTCTAACTAGTATCAATGTTCATGTAACACTAGGCTAACATAGAACAATGAGAGAATAAATGAACTAATCGATGCAAAATACAAAGAAATCCATATCACTTACTTGTGGGGTGGTTGTTGATGCATTTATCTATCCAGAGAAGAAGTAAACCAAGAGAGAATAGCTATGGATGGAGAGGGGGAACACCGTTCCCACCCTATACTCACTATAGATGACCCAATAGTGCTAGCAATCCAACAATACATAAGATTTTCCAATTTATGTCAAGTGCAAGATAAACCAAGGGTAGAGTGAGAAGATGTGAAGTTGGCACAAAAGAGTAGAGAAAATGGTGGGTTCGTTTAAGGTTTCTTTTTCTTCTTCTAAATGTATGGGTGTGTCGTGCATATATACCCAACACCATCACCCGTAAGCATATGCGTCAACTAGGAGAAGACCTAACACCGACACGACAATGACATCGGCTAAGGAGGGCCTAGCATCAAAAAAGAGTGCAATGTGTCATGGATCAAACAAGAATAGATGTTGGATGTGTAAATGGAGTCATATGTAAGCAAGTGTGTGAAATATAGGAGGACAATGATGACTAAACCTAAGACCCCATAGCAATTCTATCTTTGTGTACTATCTCTAACCCATAATGACCATGTGAATAGTCATACCCCATTCTCGAAAGGCCCTTTAAGGCACTCGCTCGAGAAATAGATGCATCAGTGACCTTTATCTGCACAAAGGAAATTGTTGGTAACAAGTATGAAAGATTACGATGAAAAATTAGGTGTATACATATTCCCCAGTCGTTGATCATTGTTTGTCACAATAGCAAAACATAGGGAGGTCAACAAAATGGAAAAAATATGTAACACCAATTTTGAAAGTATATATTACAAGTACGAAAAGACTAGATGAAATTAAATATACCCACCAATACGTACCTGATAGTGTCGCTCATCCTGTCTGCACGGGCGCAATCCATGTTGCAAGAACCCTGAGGAACAAAACTGAAAGAAAACACTAGAGGATCATCAATAAAATAAGACATATAATCACCTAGCTAGGGGCTCATGGGATGGATGTTGTGGCATAGCATCATAATGTCGTAGAGGTATGGTGTCATAGAGAGGTGCTAAAAATATGGAAAAATTGAAAGTCGTCAGATGTATACATGTAACATGTCAAAATGAGCAGTTTGAGGATATGATCACAACGTAACAAACAATGCAATTTTCAGAGCTCGGGAATGATAATGGAAATGTTGGAAGGTTTAGGATTAGCACATCCAAATTTGAATAAAAGTGTTTGTATATATAGTGATTTAATTTGTTTATTTGATTATTGTTATTTTTGGAATTGAGAGAACATAGCTCTAGAATTGTAGATTTTAGGGTATTTCGCATGACAATATGGCATGGGTACAAGGTGAAGGCAAAGGATAAGAAGGTGGTGCATGCGGCAGGGTACGACCACAGGTAAGTTGTTTCATTTAATTTTGTTGGGTAAATTAGGTTTTGTTTGGTCATTTTGTGTTTTTGAAGTCGTTAGTGCGTCATTTGCACCCAAACTTGCGTCATAGGGTAGGTTAGGACAAAATACAAACAGGTTTGGGAAGGAATTTAATGTCAATTTTTTAGTTATTTGAGATTTTGGGTTTGAAAATTTGAGGTCATGTTTGTCCAGACGTCATCTTCCCCCTTGAGGTATCATTTTTCTGTTTTCGATACGCATGTATGTGATGATACTCATGGTACTTAGGAATAATGATAATATCATTAGATAGGTAAAAATGGTGAGATGTGGAATTGGTAAGATATCCCAACCCATGCAATATGAAGAATCCAAGGGATAGAAAATGACCATGACATCTAATGATATGATGTTAAGGTGCTTCTAGGTGAATATATCAAAGCAAGGTCATAAGCCTAAACGAGGATGTCTATAATAACACGATGATCCAATAAGAAATACTAGGGTGTAAGAGAGAATATATCTAACTAGGGTCATAATCCTATACAAGGATGGGCATCGAGACCGTGACACTTCACTGGTAGGATGGATCGAGGTGTAAGAGAGAATAGATCCAAGCAGGGCCATAATCCTATACAATGATGTACGTCAAGATCATGACAATCCAACACTAGGAGTGACCATGGCGTAAGAGGGAATAGATCCAAGAAAAACCATAATATTATACTAGCATGTACATTAAGACTGTGACACTCTAATGGTAGGATGGACATGGGCATAAGAGAGAATATATCCAAACATTGCCATAATCCTAGACGAGGATGCACATCAAGATTGTAGTACTCCAACGATATGAGGGACTAGGGTGTAAGAGAGAATAGATCCAAGCATGACCTTAAGCCTGGAAGAGGATGCACATTGAGACTGCGAGACTCTAATGGTAGGGAGGACTGGGGTGTAAGAGAGAATGGATCCAATAAGGGCCATAAAACTATAAGAGGATGTAACAAGACATAAGGAGATGTGTGAAAAACCCAAGTGGGGGCTGAGATCCCAAGCGAAGGTGAGATCTCGAGACAAAGAAGGAAAGAAAATGGAATCAAGGTAAGATAAGGATTTAGCCACAAAGGGAAAAAGAATGTAAGGTATCAGTAATAATGTCATCTACCTAGTGCAGGATGTGACTTATGGCGCAAGTTATGAGGTCCTTGATTGCATGATGTGTAATAACGACCTATTAATGAACTTCATATCTCAAGGAAAAAATGGTGTAATCCATCTGATCCTCTAATCAGATGAGAATATCATCCAAAGTGGAATGAGGATCGGGGTGAGGTGGTGGTCCATAAGTAGGTTGTGATAGAGTCAGTCAAGGAGAAGGTAATCGGTTTTGAGAGGAGACATCTCTACGCTTCTTACCGTGTCAAGAGGACTTAGTGACCTAACACTTGCTACACATAGCCTAACAGTCGCCGTTGGTATGTGTGTAATACATGTGGTGAGAACAAAAGAAGGGAGCCGAAGCGGAAGGTTGTGTAGCCTTTCTAGTTTGGTCATGTTTTACCTTAGCTTTGAGCTTCTTCATGTGTCATCGGTAAGCTCTACAGTTTGATACATCATGTCCTGGGACCTCCATGTGTAATATGGCTTGGTCGTGGGGGATCGAGGATCCACAAGGAAAAGAGGTACAAAGATAAATCTCACAAAATGTACAAGGATAATAAGGGTATGTTGGGAAGGAACCAACACCATGGGTGAGGACAATGCCAATGGAGAAATTTGTTGCTCATTCATCGAGGCATAATAAATAGGATCGTCACCCATGATATCATCGACTTCAAAGTCAAAACTAGAGACCTAAGCATCTGCCTCTGTGAGGGAAAATGGGTCGGATATATCGATGGTGGTACATGGGGAGGTAGTATGAGGAAGAGGGGCCGATGGAGCAACCTAACGCTCGGGCGTCAAACCACTGCAAGAAGTAGCATCCATACTCGAGTAGTCCTCTTGTATGAGGATGATGTTCGCGTCGTAAGTGTATTGAGTGTGAAGGGTTTCTTAGTAGTATAGGACTTCCCTATCTCAAATTTGGGCATAGCCTACAAGGTAGGGATCACATAGGTGTAGCCATCATTATAGTATGGTGTCAAGGTATCCACCACACAAGAATTAACCACAGTCTCTAGGTGGACCACATGCTTTAATGGAGGGTATGAGATATTTGAAATGACAATGGGAATCACAGTATCCTACTTGCGAGAACAGAGCCACAAGGAAAGAGGTAGTTGGGATATGATAATCTCTTAAAGATCGGAAGTATAAATTTTGAGTGTGATCTCATCGAGCTCATCATAATCACTTTCTAAGATATTGGGAGGTGTAAACCCAACCACTTCAAGATGAACGAGATTGCCATGAAAAGATTCTATAGGATAGTTGAAGCATTGTCAATCCCGAAAGGGCATGACAAACAACTCATCTAATGTTGGGAGCTTATATGTCCCCTTCTGTTGGATTTTTTCATCATTCCAAGGATTATAGTCCCCTTGAATCTTATGGATGGCTCCTTGGTGAGCAATTTGACACATTGATAGGTGAAGGAAGCTAATGAATGCATACAATGAGTCTAAGGCTGCCCTAGAAGAATGATATAAGTTAGATTAAATTTGAAGATCGTGACCTTGATGTGGAAAGTTCTAGTGGGAATAGTGATGGGTAACCAAATACATCCCATATGAGGCATCTATCGGTGATCATACCATTGACATGTGGTGTGTGTAGATTTTAAGTCATCTATGGAATACCCAAGAGCCTTAATGAAGTCTAATGAGGGGACACATGTGTCGTATCCTTCGTCAATAAGAGTACACTTTATCATTGTGTGGCTAATCTGAAATGAAGTGAAAAGAGGTGGATCAGCGGAGCAAGAACTCATCAGAAATCATGAATGCTATAAGGAAAAAAATGCAAGATTGACCCTCCATGATAATATTGGCATGCACTTAAATATCTTCACCTTGGTGGTGGATGATTTCCTTTGATCCATGTAATGTTGGAATCTACCCAAAGTGAGAGGAAAGGGAATGTTCATGTCAAATAGGGTTGTCATCAGATGCTCACTATGACGAGGTGATGTACACATGAGTTTGAAGAAGGGAACTTAGTTAGATAATTGGGCAAGTGCTTCAACAGGATCCCATTCATTGTGTTGAGATGTGTAGTAGACTAAGAGGACTGAGAGTCCTCAGAACTAGAGCTAGAAGAAGCGGGTGTAGTTAAGGAGACTTCAAAAATTGCATTTAGTTCAGCTTTTGCATTATTTGCCCGACAAGTTTTATTTTGAAAGGGGTCGATAGTGTCTATGGTAGTAATATAAGACACCATCGGCCCTATATGAGAATTTCCACAGGGACTGATTGCGTTTTTCGTTAGGAAAGCAACCTGATTAACTAAAATATGATTTATTTATATCTAAATATGGTATTTTATTTTATGAGTTAATCATGAATAGAAACATAATGCTATATTAAAATGTTGGGAACTAGATATTTTATTTTATTTCTTGAATATGTTGAAATAATGAAAACAAGAGAGATATGGTACTAACCTCAATTTGACTTACCTCATTATGTGCTGGTGTTTCATTGTTTTCTTTACATTTTTAATGTGATGAAACAAATTATGTTATGGGCTGAGGAGGAATACCTGTTGCGATGGTTGGTTTGAAGGTTGTGCGCGCGTTCTGACTTCTCGATCCAATGCTGACTGTGAGAGCTTCCTTTTGGCTAGGAGGAACTACTTGGAATAGAAAACAAGACCACAAAAGAGAGTTAAACAATATATGGTAGTGGACTGCCTAGCATATGCTAGATCTGGGAAGTACAATACTTCCTAGATGGATGTCAATCCACTGTTTAATACAACTTAATGTGAGAAATAATGTAAGTAAACAAAGTCCTACGGTAGTTGATATGATTTAGGTATCTCATTCAAATACAATAAGCAAATCGAATATAACATGCTAGGTTATAATCAGATCTAGAGGTGGGGTAGTTGGTCAGGGTTCTGGTACTGGTTAGGGTCAGATTCTGGGTCACTAAGATTGCTTGGGTGAAGATTTTTAGGTTCTGTTATTGATAGGATGGCCAAATACAGAGACCAATATCGATCAGATATAACCGATGACGGTTTAGAGGGAACCGACGACGATCATGGGTAACCGATGTCGGCACGGTCGAGATGATAGGAATTCAATAAGATCTAATTGTGGAAATTGGTCTAAGGTTAGACAGAGATGAAAAGGGGAATGGTGAGGTCTGTGGGGATCTTAGGAACACTCATAGATGTATAATGGTCATGTATAGATGATTTAATGGTGTGGTGGCGAAGGGTTGAGTTTGCAGGAAAGTGAATGCTGGGTGAATAGAGATGCTAATAGAAAATGATAACAGAGATGAAAAAAACCTGTAAAACAAAACAAGGATGGAATGACACAGGTGATAAACGGACTTACTAATGTTTCAGGTCCAATGGCTGGGTGGTGGTGATGATTGATTGGTGGGTTGGAGCTTGGTGCCGCGATGGTGCTTCCCAGAATGCTGCCATGAGAGCGATACCTCTGGATCTGTCTTGATGCTGGATGGCTACTTGGATGTGCAAAATATTTCTTGTTCTTACTTGCATGTAGATCTCCTTTTCTCAAAAACTCCAAAGTGTGTCTAACCTCTCAAACAAGGTTACCAAAATGGTTATATGGTTACCGATGACGATTTCGTGTTGACCAGCATCAGTTTCGAGATGACCGGCATTGGTTAAGGCGGGATTCCCTAGGTTTACTAAAAATAAGAGATCTTGGAAATCATTTAGGCCAGGTTTGTCCATTTTCTCACGGATCAAACAAGACATTAAATTTTAATGAGCAGCAATGTGGTTAGAGGAATAGTAGGCATTGATTTTTAGAGTTGAACTAAGTCTTAGTTAGTTATGGTGAGTGGATAGATACTAAAAATAGGTTTATAATGAGGTGTCTAGGTGAGGTGGTGGGTTGAGGTGTCTAGGTGAGGTGGAAATTGGTTTAATTAAGATAATTAAATAATGAATAAAGTGAGGATGAATATGAATTTAATTAAAGCAATTAAATTAATATTAATGTGTGATGTAAGGGTCATGGTTAGGTAAAAGTTTTTAAGTTAGTTGTTTCAAAGGGGACCAAGGGGAGTGTGACCCAATTTTGGTGTCTACAATTGGACTAAAGTAAACTGATGTGCAGACTAGGCAAGTTGTGACTAGATGGCCTCAGGAAAGGTAGAAGTTGAGTATCTGACAGGACTAGGGTGCCTGGGAGGATACTAGGGCGCCCTGGTATGTGATCTAGGTGTTATAGTCTATAGAAATATTTAGTATATGAATCCGGCAGTGTCGCAAGATCTTTGCAATATATTTGTTTTTGTCACATGGGTGTCACAATACCTTCGCTTGTGTCACTATAAATGCAATGTGAAGATCCACCTACAAAACCCTATTCAAAGCATCAACTCCTAAGAAATAAAAATGCATATGAATAGGTCAGACTGACCTTAGCTGTCACAATGGTGGACTTACAACTAAGAATTGCACTACAATCCAGACCCCATGTAGTTCTGTGTGTGTGTGTAATTTTATGCCGAAGATTCCCTAATGCAAATGATGTAGAAGTAGGGGGCAATAACTAGATGTAAAAATGCAAATGGTGGATGGAATAGAAAGAATACAACCCTTTCCCCTATTTTTGTGTGATACAAATGTAGAAGATGCCCAAATGCAGTCTCTTGCCTTAGTAGATAGTTTCCCTTTATAGTAAGATGTCCGCACATAATGTAGTGAGTATGTTATGTTTATATAGAGATCTCTTGCTCAAATTTCAACACTAATGACCCGAAACACCCACTACAACCTAGGGGAATGCACAGGGTAACAATAAAGTTTGACCTCAAACAAAAAAAATTAAAACCACAAATTACGAAAACAAGGGCACCTAAAATCACAAACTGGGGTGCCTTAGGATGCCCTAGTAAAGGACTGCAGATGATAACCAAGCAAATTTTGACACGTGAGACTCCCTAAAAGACAAAAAAACTATATAGACAACTAACGACTATACCAGTAAAATAACAATGACGAACGACTAACTGACAACAAGACTAAAGGATGGGTCATTAGTGAATACTTTTATTACACAAGATCCATATAAAAATAACATACTTGGCGGTATAAATGTAATAGTAAGTGTGTGGTTTTGTGAATACATTTTCTCCCATTTTATGTTAATGAGCGAAAAGCTATGTAACATAAAGTAGATAGAGATGCGTACCTAAGAAGAAGTCGTAGAAGCCCATGTTGTAGAAGAATGCACAGATGTGCAGTAGAAGCGTGCCGATAGAATTATAAAAGTGTGTTGAACCACGGATCAACAGGTTGATCCATGTACCATAGTGAAAAATGTAAATGTTGTGATGACGTGTACTAAATAAAAGTGATGATTAGGATGTATAATGGTTTCAAACGTAGTTTTACGATGAATAGGTGGGTAGGGAGTGATAAGTTCCCAGCCATAACACATGTATATGAATGAATAATTGGAGGATTTGGGCGTCTTGGCGCTAGAGGAAGAATGTAGGGAGAAAAAAGTGTTATTCTCCAATATTTAATTACATCCTCAAGATCTAGCCATTGCATATGCACTTATATCAAATTTTGTGGTTTTTGGATCCAAATGAATTCGATTAAACAGTTGACCCAATAGGAGTGATAAAGGAAAGGCACTCTTTCCCGCACTCCACTGGTCTTGCCGCAATGTAAAAAATTCCAAGTTGGGTCATCTGGAAGCGAATGTGATATGAGTAGAGGTGGCTTCCAAGTTAGGTCATCTGGAAGCAAACGTGAGATGAAAGAGTTGGCTTCCAAGTTGGGTCATCTGGAAGAAAATTCCAAATAAGAGAGAGAACTCCCAAGTTCGGTCATCTGGAAGCGAGCGCAGAAAATGTATGATGGATTTCAAGTTAGGCCAACTCAAAGCAAGCACAAAATATAGAATAAATTCCCAAGTTAGGCCAACTCAAAGCAAGCACAAAATATAGAATAAATTCCCAAGTTATGTCATCTAGGAAAGAGTGGCGAATATGACTCCCAAGTTAGGTCATCTAGGAGACCTCTTGTAGATTTGAACTATTTGATTTTCGAAATGAATGCATTGAATTTGATTGGTTACTAGTGGAGAGACTTTTTCGCAAGTTGCCCTTGGGTTGGGTCATTAGGGAGGGATCGGTAGAGAATGATGAACGATTATACTAAAAAGGATTTTTAGTTGCTTGTTGCCCCCAAGTTAGGTCATTTCGGGGGATCAGTAGAAAGTGGTGTGTAATCATATTTGGAAGATTTTAAACGTCTATTGCCCCCATATTAGGTCATTAGGGGAAATTAATGGTGAAATGTTATGCGATGTATTGGTAAATGTTGAATTAGCAAATTTTTGAACGAATGGTGATGTGAGGGGGATTATAAGAAGACCCCCCGTAGTATACCCCCCCTTTTGATGAAAGGGGAAGTGATGAAAAGAACGGACGCTAAGTTGAAAGTAATGACAGTAGATGAAAATGTGTATGTATTGAATGGAATACAATGGTAAAGAGATATAATACGTGCCAAATGCATACAATACAGTGGTAGGTGGAATTATAAAAAGAATGTCACAAACAGGGTGGAAATCAAAGTAAAAATGCTCAAGATATGAGCAAAACTGTGTAGCGTGTATTAGTTGTGGTAATAAGTGCGAGATAAGGACCATAGTAAAAGTGGTGATGAAAAGTAACTATAAATAGTGTTATCCCGTAAAATTGGCAAGGGAAATTTTACAGATAACCATACCGAAATTTTGTTCCGATCCCTCGTTAGGGACTCCTTGCGTTCGGAACGTTGCAAAATCCCTTCCCGAGAAATCTGGTTTTTTGAACTTAGTCGTTTTTTGGTCTTTTTGGCCGAGCGCATAGAATGACTATGCAACATCAACTTTTGATGCGCCCCCTTTAAAACCTTTGGCGCATGTTTTCTTGTGTCAGCAGGCGTTTTGGTGCGCCTCTGCCTGTTAAGGCTTCCCTGCGTGCGCCGAGGCGCATGCGCCTTCTTGTCGATAGATCATTTGTTGCGCCTCTTTTTGATGCGCCAAAGGCGCACATTTTCCTCTGTCAACACCACTTCTAGTGCGCCATAGGCACACATATCTTCATGTTGACAAGTTTTTCGGTACGCCAAAGGGCGCATGTTTTCTCATGTCGACAGCTCATTTGGTGCGCCCCTTTAAAAAGTTGGTGGCGCATTTATTGTTGCCTCACCTATATATAGGCGCATCTGCGCTGTCATTGTCACTGATGCAAAACACGTGATTTTTCTCTGAGCTTGTCAGCGCACCAGCCCCGTCGCTTTCGAATCACTTTGTGGACCCCTTTCATGCATTTCTTCGTTATAAAAGCCGGGTAAGAGGTCCTCTTTCCTTTCTGCTTCATGTTTGTGGTTTTTGGCTGTTTGTGGGTAGGATTGAATTGGAAAAAGAATAAAATTCATGATTTTTCTTTCCCCCCCTGCTGTCCTTCCACATTTCTTCCTCCTCTTTCCAGATCTGCTGGTAGAGGAAGCTCTATCCTAAAAAAGTGATGGTCTGAAACCTCTTTGTTTAAACCTTTTCATCACCTCAATGAGCCTTACAGAAGGAACCAAGCCATATGTGGAAACCCTCTGAAGAATTAAAGCCTTGAAAAGGAACTCGCATTTTCTTTTCTCTTTGGCGCATTGGCACACCATGCATTATCAAAAACAGTCGCGCCCTTGGCGTACCTGTCACCCCTGTTACATCATGAAAAGACGCGCCAATGGCACACTTCTCTCGCTTGCTGCAAATGCTTTCCATGCGCCCTCTTAGCGCATCAAACTTGGATGCAGCATTGCTTATTCTTGTGCCCTTTGGCACACCCAACATTCATGTAACATAAATATTTCGTGCGCCATTTACAAAATGCATCCACATGGCACAAGTGCACTTGTCCTTGCAGCAACACAGAATGTACCCTGCAGTGTCTATGCGTCATGCGCCCTTTGGCACTGATTTATCTCCTGCAACACCCTTTTCCTGTGCGCCTTGCCTATTTAGCTCTGCAATCTGTAATATTCATGCGCCATGCGCCCTGAAGCCTCAAAATTGCTAACTCTTTCTTCTGTCAGCATTTCAATGGAAAATCAAGCAGCTGACACGACTTTCTTCGATTGGGTTTCACGTCTTATTCTTGCAGATCAGCAATTAAAGTCAGAAGAACATATGTCAACATCAAGCAAGAGGCCTACCAAATCCAAAGGCAAGGCCAAGCTCACAGAGGAAGAAATGAAGTATAAATATCAGAGGGTCAGAATGCCCGACTCCCAGGCCAAGTGTGACCTGGACATCAGAGACTCAGAGTTGGGTCATATTGATTTGGAGGAATTCTAGGTCAGGACTCAGAAGGTCACAAGAAGTCCATGGATGGACAAGCTAATAGGCAGTGCCCTGCACTTTGCTGGGGGAATCCCAGTCAGCGCTGTTAACAATGAATTCATGATGGTGGCTTCTTCTTCTTCTCTCTCTTCTTCGACTTTCTTTTTGTAAATGTTTGAAGTATGTTGGCACAAACGACGACATCGTCCATGTTGCACCATGTGATGATGTCATCCATCAAGTTGTCAAAAGTCAACATGACTTTAAGATATTTTGTATATCCTTGTAGATATTTTGTAAATATCTTTGTAAATAGGTGGTTGGCTCATTTTTGCCTTCTTTTCTCTCCTTCTTCTATAAATTCCCCAATACTTGTTGTATTGTGCATGAGTGAATATCTTTCAGATGAAAAATAGAAGTAAGGAGAAAAGACTTTGAGCTTTTTGTAACAGAAAGAATCATTAATACAATATTTAGACTTTGTGCTGAATACATGTGTTATTTGCATTGGATCTTTCTTACGTTAGATCTGTCTGCTTGTTTTGTTGAATTTACTTATGTTTTATTGTCATTTATTCATCAGTATTGCTTTGCTCGTTTATGTAAGTAGGTTTGGCTCTGTTTACTACCAATCCCAAAACATAAACCCTCTGACCTTTCTGCTTTGGAATTCTTTTCTTTTCTCCCTTCAGACCTGCTCTTCCTTCATCCTCTCTTTCATTCCTTTCTTTTCACAGTTGGAAACACCTTACTGGGATGAGATCCCAAACCCCCAAAGGCAGAATATTGTGAGACTTGCACAGATTCCTGCTGGTAGAATAGCAATAAACCAGTTTCGCTTTGTTGACTCAAAGAGGGGCTATGCCCTGCACACTGTTGGCTCGTCTATCCATAGATCTGCCCAAGCGACATATTTTTGGACCAACAAATAGTAAAGTAAATAAGTGTTGAGTTACCTTATTTTTATTTTGTGTGAGTGTGAGAGTGTGTACGGAGTGAGTGAAGATGCCTCAAGCGAGAGCATTGTGTCCAAGTCGGTTTGAGAGAGTGACAACCATTGTAGCGTCGAGTGCAACTGCGGAGTTGGTAAGTGTATTAATTTTCACAAAATGTATAGTATAGTAGTCGTTTCAGTTGAATTTTTGAAATTTTGAGATTTTTAATTTTCTCAACATTTTTGACCTAGACAAAAGCGGTTAGGGCGCTAGTGACCCCTAAGATTGGAGCACCTAGAACTGAGCACTAGTGTCCTACTCTGGGGCACCCTAGTCTAGAGTGTGTGCATTTAGTGGATAATGGTGAAAAACTTGATTCTAGTGTGTTGAACAAGCGTGTTTGGGTGTGTAATTTGTTCTAATGTTGCATTCTTTGTTGTTTGGTGGTATGCAAAAGGATATCCATTCGCGGGAGTTCTATGGTGGCCGTCATTTGATCACATTGTTGGGATTGGGTCTATCAAATGATGAATGGGATGCAATGGACCGTGTCAGCCTATGACATATAGCACAGATGGGGGATGTGCCCCATAATATTCCCATGTTGACTGCATTGCGTGAGAGATGGTTTGCAGACACATGCACATTTTGGTTAACTACAGGTGAGATGATTGTCACATTGGAGGATGTATATCGCATATTACGATTTCCAGTTGTTGGGGAGAGGGTACAAGTGGTGGAAGCAGAGGATACAAAGTGACAAATGCACTCGGTGAGTTGATATTTTGTGGGGACACGAGCACCTACCGAAGCCCATATCAATTTGTATGCTATATTCCAGTCGAGAATTCCATGCTTGCAAAAAAATTTTGTGGTGGTGATTGCTTCATGTATAGCCATGGAAGGGGGAGGTGTTAGCATCTTGTATAAGATGCATGCCATATGTCAATGGATAGAGGAGAAGGGTACGGGATACGCATGGGCACAGTGTGTGTTTTCCCATTTATACAGAGACTTCTATTGATTTACACATGATGAGCATGGTGGATTTATAAGAGCCACCACATTGATGCATGTGTGGGGACATGAGCACATAATAGTATTGAGACCAATTACAGGGCCATGAGGAGAGTGGGCTCATCCTGAGATATATGTTTGACGTTAGTGGACATTCACAATAGGAAGATGGATACAGATACCTTTAGGGCACTTATAGATAGGATGTGGTTTGAATCGGTTATATGGAGGACATACCATGATTATGGGGGATGACCTGGGGATGCTACAGATTTGTGATGCATTCGAAGGACTATGTGGCTAGAGGACTACTTTTCAGGTGTGGTAGAGATTTTTCAGGTTAAGAGGGTGTCACGATAGTTTGGGATGGCTTAGGATGTCCCCCTAGAGCTATATATATGGTTGAGAGCTATCTGATCACCTAGGAGGGTTGGTGCTAGGCCAGGGCCCACTGCAAAGTAGTTAATACCACTGGGGCCAGATGAGGTAGATCCAATGATAACAATTGTGGATGGAGATGATACAAGGTGTATTGAGGAGTATCGAGCGTGGTGGACAACACATTAGTGTTTATTATTATACCCAATATTTATAGGTCCTATAGAGCTACTACATGGAGGTAGAAGGGAGGGGGGCCCCTGACCCTGTAGCAGTAGTCGTGGTAGAACGTAAGTATTTGTGTATGTTGATGTAGTGTTCGACAGATTTTCTACATTATTTTATATGTGTTTAGATAACGTGTGGTTTTATGTTATGTTTGTAGAGGATGTGTATTGGTCATTGATAGTAGACACATCAGTCTATAATTTGATGTGGAATGTGCTGAATGATGTGCTAGGCGGAGGGATGCTACAACATGTTGATGACACTGTAAGAGAGCATGCCCATCTCTTTGAGCCAGTGGCCATAGCAGTGGTGACATGTATAGTGTTGCTAAACGAGAGGGATGAGTCATGTGAGGAAACCCAACATGTCTTAGAGGCGATAGGGGGTGGTCCCTTAGCCCAAGACATGTTCGCACGGTATGTGGATTTCCAACGTCAGTTTTTGGAGTAGGCGACAGAGATTACTATGTTATGGAGGAAGGTGGATAATTTCTGAGGCCGCGAAATGTGGCATCGCATGGGTGGAGAGGCATCTAGTTTGAGGGATCTCATATTACACGAGAGCGATAGCGATGATGATGTGCGGGCCTTGCCCCCCAATTATGAGAAATGTTTTGTAATGATGATTGTATTAGCGAGATATGTATGGACACCTATTTTTTATATATGTTAAATCTATATTGGAATGGTTTCACATAGTGATGTAATGGAACTTGTATGATTATATGGTTATTGTCCTAGCATATGTATTGTTTGTATGTGATGAATATAAATTCGCATGATGATGTTAGTAGTGGTAGACAAAATGTACATGGTGAATGATGACACTATATATAATCGATGTAATGTGATTGATGAAATGTTGATTGAATAAAATATGTAGCGCATAGGTAATGTAATTAACATAGTAGACTGGATACGAAAAATAGAAGAAAAATGTATGACAGGGAAATGAATGGACCATAATGGATGCGTGAGAATGTGGTATAGTCGTAGTAGGATAGTGTGATGGAAATAATAGGGGGGAGATTAATGATGCCCCTCAGCGTGTGAATGAATAGGCACATATAATTAAGACCCCTCAATAGTCAAGTATGAGCCACATAAGCAAAAGTGCTTCATCGGGAAATGATTGAGTGCACTAGATGAAATGATGAAGTGTGTGATGAAAGGTTCCTAGAACTAATCCCTCAATAGTCATGTAAGAACTGTAAGAACACAAGTGCGTCATCAAGGGGTAAGGTGATAAGAATCACCTACCAAAGACCAAGATGACATGTGGTGGTGGAAGCATGTGGAATGGATGCAGCGTGAGTGTATGAACCAAATGGAATGTCATGTGTAGTAACCATGGGATATGTAGAGATTGGCGAAAACCCATGGGACATAGTAGTATGGAGTGGTGGATAGCGTGGATGCAAAAGATGCAATGAATGTGATGATGGAAATGATGGATGAGGTGTAGAACACGCATGTGACGGTGGTGAGTGATGAATGAACTAAATACCTGATGGAGAATACTTAAGTGGGTTATGGCTGCGCTGTCAAGGTAAAGGAGATAATGACCACCCATGAGATGCAAAGGATATGCTATTAGAATCCACTAGTTTTTGTATCTTCTCACAGAGGGCGAGGAAATTATTGTTTTGGTGGCCATTGATGTGGTGATAATTACAATAGTGTTGGTCACGCTAACGTTGTAATCGATGTGTGGGATAATATTGGTGTGAGGTAGCTAGATTAACCACTCATTAAGTAATATTCGTGGCACATCATGTGGTCGAGTGTGAGGGGAGAAATACAAAAGCACTCATGATGGAGGTGGAGTGGTGAAAGTAGGAACTTGCTGCGGCACCAAAGAAGGATAGGGTGGTGGTGAATGAGTGGGTAGAGCTTATTTTTAATGTACTTTAGGAAAAGGTGGAGATTTCTTTGGATGCTCAACTGGAGGTGTGAGTGGAAGACTAGAGGATGGAATGGTCGAAGAAACATGTGTAGGTTCAACGATATGAGAAGACAAATGATCTTTTTCTAGGTCAATAACTTTATAGCATATGAGAATGAATGACTCACAAGTATTGTATTGTAACCTTTGCTTAAGTCGAGGAATGAGGCCACGACAAAAAATAAATTGCTTTTCTAAGTCGCTAGGTTGGAATATGAGTTGGTGTATATAAGCATTAAACTGTAAGATATAATCCTGGATAGGTTCAGAGGAGCCTCGATGTAAAGTAGGTATGTGGTCATAAGTAATTCTAGGGCCATTATTAAGAATGAAATGACAGAGGAAAGCGTCCTCCATGTCATAAAAAGTGTTAATTGACCCAAAGGCTAAATGGGTGTACCACGGTAGTGCGTCATCAGTAAGACTATAGAGAAAGGCCTTAAACAACAATCGATCATTAGAGTAAGTGACCATAAGTGTATGGTAATGTATGATATGAGCATGAGGGTCACATGTACCATCAAAAAATGTTAAGGTGGGCTAGATAAAATCTTTATGGAAGGTAGAATTATGAATATTTTTAGGAACAAGATTGTCATGCAAATAATTTTTGTCAATAGAGGCATAATAGGCTTTACTTTCTAAAGTGAGGGTATGAACTTGAGATTGGAGTTGTCCTACAACATGCATGAGAGATAGAATATCTTGTGAGGGGATGTTAGGAGATGGAAATAATGTATTAAGTGGTTGAATTTTTCCATTATGAGTGATCATAGGGATGTCAAAAGGTGATACAGTGGAGTCTGATGTTAAAGGTACATTAGTAGTATGTGTCAAAGGAGCTAAAGTAGATGATGGTGAAGGAGCTATAATATGAATAGTATCAGCACAATCCCTAATAGGTATAGTTATCAAGGATGAAACTTCTATAGGTGAAGTTAAAGGAGGAGCCATGGATGGTGTGGGAAGAGACAAAGAAGAAGCAACAGACGGTGATGACTCATACACAATAGTAGATGCACCCTCAAGGAGTGGGAGATTCACACTCAACGATATAGAAAGAAGGAGACTCATGATGATTATCAGTAGGAGATGGAAATAATGTATTAAGTGGTTGAAGTTTTCCATTATGAGTGATCATAGGGATGTCAAAAGGTGATATAGTGGAGTCTGATGTTAAAGGTACATTAGTAGTATGTGCCAAAGGAGCTAGAGTAGATGATGGTGAAGGAGATATAGTATGACTAGTATCAACACAATCCCTAATAGGTATAGTTATCAAGGATGAAACTTCTATAGGTGAAGTTAAAGGAGGATCCATGGATGGCATGGGAAGAGCCAAAGAAGAAGCAGCAAGTGGTGGTGACTCATGTACAATAGTAGATGTACCCTCAGGGAGTGGGAGATTCACACTCAACTATATAGAAATAAGGAGACTCATGATGATTATCAATAGGAGATGGAAATAATGTATTAAGTGGTTGAAGTTTACCATTATGAGTGATCATAGGGATGTCAAAAGGTGATACATTGGAGTCTGATGTTAAAGGTACATTAGTAGTATGTGCCAAAGGAGCTAGAGTAAATGATGGTGAAGGATCTATAGTATGACTAGTATCAACACATTCCCAAATATGTATAGTTATCGTTGTCGTGAAAATGTGCAACAGGGAAATTGGAAGTTTCCAAGCACGACAACTATACCCCTATGGTGAAATTTTCATGTTTTATCATTCCTAGGCACCCCAGGTCAAATACGTTAGTCTGATCACCCCTTATTTGATGTCAATTTGTTCCCCTAGGTGATTTATGAAATTCTATTCATTCCACCTAGGTGATTTTAGGGAGTTCTAAAAAGACACTATCTTCTGGCAGTATATGGAAGGGCTATTGCTAGCCTTCCCAGGACTGGATTCAACTCCCTTGGAGTGGAACAGAAAGGGAAAAATTCAACACAGAGATGAATTTAAGACCTTAAAACATCATGGAAATGATTTTTGAAGGTTTGGGGAAGTTTTGAAATACTTGGAGCAGTCTGAGTAAAAAATAGGGTTCATAAGCCTAGGCAGTACACAGGCCTAAAACAGCTGTTGGGCTTCAGAAGAAGATTTCTGGGAGCTCCAGATGGATTTAGAAGTTAAAAAAAAAATCTCCAGAAATAGGATTCCATGAACCTACATGATGGTGAAATAATATTTTTCACAACACTTTGGCGCATAGGATCTGCAGGCAGTTTTTCTCAAGGCACAAGTGGAGTACCAAATCAAAAATCCACTTTTTCAGGGATCAAATGGAATAATAAAGACATAAAACCCCCACCATTGGATTAATAAGGCCATTTCTAGTTAGGGTCATATAATGTTTTTCCAAAAAATTCCATCGGGAGCTCAAGTTATCACTGTTACAAGTTCAGGACTTAGCCAAATTTTTGGGAGGACAAGTGTCAGCACCAGGAGCCTGGCGGGATTTTGTGTCCCTAATGTCCCCCAAGGTCAGGGACATCAAGGTTTGAAAATTTTTCCTAGCCCCCTTGAAGTCCTCTCAGCCCTCATATGACCTCTTGGACCCTCATGTGACCTCCAAACTTGATAGTTTAGCCCCTAGGTGCATTTTTGGAGCATCCATTCCCTACCGTCGGATCGGTCGCCACGTGTCAGCTCTAGGACCACCATGGAATTTGATGTCCCTTATTCACCTGATGTGGGGGACATAAGACCTTGAAAAATTCTCCCATCCCCTATGGGGAGTCATTTGGACACCCATATGACCGACTTTCAGCCCCCAGGTGCATTTTTCAGAGCATCCATTCCCTGCCGTTAGATCAGGCGTCCACGTGTCAGCTCCAAGACCACTATGGAAACTGATTTCCCTTATGTACCTAAGGTGAGGGACATAATACATGGAAAAATGTGCCCATCCCCTATGGGGAGTCATTTGGACACCCATGTGACCGACTTTCAGCCCCCAGGTGTATTTTTCAAGTAAATCCCCTGTCGTCGGATCAAGGACACATGTCATCTACATTGACCACCGTGGAAATTGATGTCCCTCATGTCCCTAAGTTCAGGGACATCAAGGACATGAAAATTCACCCAACCCCTCCATGTGCATGTTTTGAAATTTTAAATCCTACACTTAGCCACGTTTCTTCCTCCTCATTTCTCCTTCACAGCTTCATACCTTGCCATGGCTCATATGCATGATCGTCCGGACACCCGGTCCACCATTGTTGCTCTAAACCAGCTCCACCATGGCCACATAAACTCTCCACACCATGAATACATAGAAATATGTAGGTCTCAGAGAAAAAATGGAGTGAAATGATGAAGAACAGGGAGAAAATGAAGGGTTTTTGCTAGATAACCATGAAGTCACCCGATCTAAAAATCTTCATATCTCACAAGATACAAGTCGGATAGAGATGCCACTTTTTGCAGAATTCATAATTTTTCAAGGTGATCAAGATGCAATAAACAAGAGGTAAATGGTTCCCAGAATCATTTTCTCCACCAAAATCCTTTCTTCGTGCACCGGCTCACATTCGTCGAATTTCCTGCCATTTCGGCAATGGAAACGAGCTAAAAACTTGCACACGAGATCCAAATAAAAAACATATCACAATGGATTTGTTTTCATTACAAATGGAGGAAAAAAAACAAACCTACAAATTTTGAGCTCCATTAATGGCCACCATGGCAGCTCCGTGCCTAAAGCCACTGCCAGGTCAAAATTTCAAAATTTATTTCCAGGCATTCTATTGGGAAAAACTATGCGAAATTCTGAAGGGTGTGATCGTAATGACAAGAAGAGTCCAAAATCAGTATGTTCCATCACAAATCAAGTACTGGAAACACCCTTTCTAAAAATAGTAAGTTTTCCTACACATGCTTGTTATTTTTGGTAAGTCTTCATCAAAAGTGGCTATGGAAAGAGCAGTGTGCACTGAAAATCTTTAAAAGGATAGAATGATTATCCAGAGTAGAAAACAGGAGTTGAAAATGACCACTTACTAAAAATAGTAAGTCCCCCATCTGGGCATTTACTAGAAATAGTAAGCCACGCTCAAAGAACAGTTTTGGCACAATGGGACATTCAGAACTTCATCGTATCATTTGGAGATTTCCATGAACGGATACCAGTGGACTTCATCGGGTGACATCTCCTCTTCTTCTTCTCTCTCTTTCCCTCTCCTCTTACCCCAACTATCTCTCACTTTAAAATGTTCTAATTCTTCGTTGGGGTTTTCACTTTTTGATATTCCTTTAAGTCACTTAAAAGTGACTTTAGAAACATAATGTAAATTAAGTCACCTTACTATGTTATAAAAGGGACTTAAATAGTTTCCTAGGAGGTTGAAAAGTTTTAAGTCATGTTGAGGACATATGAAAAGGTCATGGTGGGTAGATGATAGAGTCATAATCTCATTCTATAAATTTATAATTCCATTCCCATTTTAAAGGGTTGGTGATTGATTTTGTAAACTCAAGAGTGTATTGTACCTAGAGAAACAAAGGAGATAGCCATTTTATTCTACTATTCCTCTCACTCTCAAATTTCCTCCATTCTCACACTATGTACAACTTTGGTTTGAGAAATCAATACAAGAAGAAGGAGTTTCTAGATTTCTTTGACTAAGGGGTTTCTTGATACTTTGTGATTCAATAAATTCTATTTGGTCTTGTTGCTATTTACAGAGTTGTTTCTTCTCATGAATGCATGTGATGAAGTTTCTAACTAGTGTGTGTGCAGGAATCTGATTTTCTATCTGTAACATTAGTTCTCCTAGCTCTTTTCTCACTCCCCTTTCCCGCTCTTCAGACAAAGTCTTCCCTAGCAAGATATTGCTAGATTTTGTTGCAAGGTCAGTGGAGTGTCCCTGTTGGATCCCCAGTCGAAAGGCCACCAAAAAAATCCATGTTTTCTCTCAAATGCATATACGGTAGCTGCACAAGTTAAGTAGAGGGACTTAGATTCCCAGAGCATTGGCAAGAAATCCACAAGTTTTTCCACCCAAAAAAAATTCTTGCCAACAATTTTTGGTGCCCACCGTGGGGCAAATTTAGTGGCATCTGCACTCGAAATATGACCACAAGGTCTAAAAATTCAAAAAAAAATCAAATATTGAACAAAAAAAGAGTTCTTGAAAGTATCCATTGCTAAAAAGACACACTGCTGATTTCTACACGTGTCTTTTTCACATTCCAAATTTTATTTTCATATTCCCATTACATAATTTTTTCAGTTTCTAGGATTTGAAAAAGAATTTTCTGAAGCAAGAGCTGAAATATAAGAAGAAGAAACAATGGTAGACGAAGAAGAAATACCTCAACCCGTTATTCCTTGGGGAAGAAAATACAAGCCCACTTTCTCTTAAACCTCCTCTTCATGATCTACCAACAAGTTCCCACAAGAATCTTACCAATGTTCAAAGGTGAGAAAACACACAACATCCTGAAGAACACATCGTTGCCTTCATGAACATCATGTGGAATTCTTGGTGTCCAACATGAAGATGTTGTTGTAAGATTGTTTGTGGAGTCCCTCCAAGAAATAGCAGCAGAATGGTTCTACCTCCTGCCTTCCCGATCAATCACTAGTTGGGATGACATCAAGGCTGCCTTCGAGGAAAGATTTAAATCAACTGAAGATTGTCAAGACCTCTTGGTGCAGTTGGCTCAAATGAGGAAAGGAGAAAGTGAAATGATGAGAGACTTCGTGGCTCCTTTCAAACGGATGTCACAATACCTTCACTTGTGTCATTGTAAATGTAATGTGAAGATCCACCTACAAAACCCTATTCAAATCATCAACTCCTTAGAAATAAAAATTCATATGAATAGGTCAAACTGACCTTAGCTGCCACAATGGTGGACTTACGACTAAGCGTTGCACTACATTCCAGACCTTATGTAGTTTTGTGTGTGCAAGTGTAATTTTGTACCTAGGATTCCCTAACGCCAATTACACAGAAGTAGGGGGCAATAACTAGATGTAAAAATGTAAATGGTGGATGGAATAGAAAGAATACAAACCTTTCCCCCTATGCTTGTGTGATACAAATGTAGAAGATGCCCAAATGCAGTCCCTTGCCTTTGTAGATAGTTGCCCTTGATAGTAAGATGTCCACACATAATATAGTGATTATGTTATGTTTATATAGAGATATCTTGTTCAAATTTCGACACTAATGACCCGAAATGCCGACTAAAATCTAGGGTAATGCACGGGGTAACAATAAAGACCGACCTCGAACAAAAAAATTAGAACCATAAATTACGAAAATAAGGGTGCCCCAGTACATGACTAGAGATGACAACCGAGAAAATTACGACACATTAGACTCCCTAAAAGACGACCAAAACTGTATAGACAACTGACGAATGTACCAGAAAAATAACAATTATGACCAACTAATTGACAACAAGACTAAAGGTTGGGTCATTAGTGAATACTTTTATTACGCAAGATCCATATATAAAATAACATACTTGGCAGTATAAACATCATAGTAATTGCATGATTTTGTGACTACACAGCCCCACAAACCATCGGCCCTATAGGAGAATTTCCACATGTGTCGATGGCATCTAGGAGAGAGATTTCTATCTTAGGTAGCTTAATTCTAAGGTACAAAAGGTTAAATAACACTTTGACTCTAAGGTTGGAATGTTTTAGGATATGCAGGTTCTACGTAGGCAATAACATGCCTGACATCATCCATAGCCACGGTAATCTTATGAGGGTAATATGTGTCAACAACATTATTCATAACATTCTCTTAATTTTTAGAATTCTCACCTAAACTATGATTAGTAATATGATTAGGTAAGACTTGTAGCTTCTCATTGGCTTGGTTAATGGCTTTGTTACGATCTTTTTGTTGATCCACATCACGAGCTTTGACCGCTTCAGCCAAACACTCCCAAGTGATGGTGTCATGGTAAAATTGGGAGCCTAAGAATAATTTGATGGCATTTTGCATAACGCACGATAGTTCTAATGGGAATGACCCCAATTAACATGCCACCAACAAAAATTACTCTCATCAATCCATTGAAGAATAGGTTGAGATGGATCTAAGATTGTGGTAAACAACTTCGGTAGGTAATGTTTTAACTCTTTCATGATTAATGGTTGATGATGGTTAGGTTGATTCTTTTTGGTCATTAGTTTGTTGTGTAATGTTAAATATGGTTCTATTTTAAGAAGCATCTAGAGGAAGAGTATCAAAGACTTTGTCATTCGTCGTGTTCTTATTTTTAGAACATTGAAGGATTTTGACTTGATTGTTAGGTTGTGTCTTAGGAAGAACCTTTTTTATTTCTCTCATGATATAATCTTACCTCTTATCATATTTAAAGGCTCTTTTTAGAGAGACGAGAGAGAAGGAACTCACCTTGTATTGAAGGCAAGGTTCAAGGGCTCGTAGAAAAAGTTGGAATAGGCTATCACTAGGCATGTTATGCTCAATGCACGTAAATAGGGTCTTCTGATGCTTGATGAAAGATTTTACTGATTCATTTTCATATTGCTTACAATTGATGTTATTTCCAGGCAAGTTATGATACTTAAATTCATTTACTAAAGTGGTCACAAAGGACTCTAGCTCAACTGTGGAGTTAGGAGGTAAAGTATGATACCAATCCAAAGTATCCCCAATGAGGGTTTGGCTAAGAGATTAGTGGTGGTGTACGGATTGGCTCTGATCCAATCCTTATAAATATTTCCAAAGGCATTGATGTGAAGGGAGAGATCAGTGGACCCGTCATAAGAAATGGAAGGAACAATACCTTCAATATCCATACTAGCAATGTAAGGTGCTAGCGGCTCTTATTGGACTGCTCTTAAGATCTTGTTTTGGATAGGGTGTTGGGTGATGAGAACCCCATTAGGCCCATTTGGAAAAGGAGGGGGCGTGGTGCCCTAAGAGCCCCTTATAGGGTGATTGACTAATTGATCCATACTAGTTTGCATTTTCAGGAATTGAGTCGTAGTAGTAGATTGTTGGTTCATCTTATCAATGAGTTGGAGAATGAGGTTGGTAGGATCAAAATTGGGAATATTTTCATATACACTTGCTTCGGGAGATTTCCCTTTTTTGTCCTATTTTAAGAGACAAATTCAATGAGGTATTTACTAATCATTTCTTTCTATTCACCCTTGTATTGAGGAAACTGCATGGGGAATTTATAAATCTCAGATGGATGATCAGAAGTATTGTTATTTTGGTTTTCTTATTCATCCTCTTCAAATAGTCCATTGTGGCAGATGGGAGGTTTCTTTTGAGGGACTCCTACAATACGACAATCCATGTGGAAAGGGAATTCATCCTCAAGATGAAAGGTTTCGTGAAATGATTGTGCAACAGAATCAGAAGAGTCAGGCCCAGATACTCCATGATGGAGTATTGATCTAGCTAAGGGAAAGTACTGAGATGGGGTTTACCGACGCATTCAGATGTACAAGGATATTTACACAGGGGTTGATGGCATTGGGAAATAGACTTACAAAAATAGATATGATCATCTGTGCAAGGAAACTTACACATGGTTGATAGCATCATAAAATGGATTTACTAGAACAGAGAGGATTTCCCCTGGGTGAGGACATCTATGTAAAAAGGTTTTTGGTGTTTTTTTGTTGATTCATAATGAGATAAAAAATTAGATATGGGAACTTTTAACTAGATGTTCTCAATCATAAGGTCTATAGGGGTCATGTAGGCTTCACCAAAGATGTATGACAGGCCAAAATTATGTCTCGATGGCTTGCACTCCTATATATTTCGTTCTACTAGGGTATGAGGCAACAAAGAGGATACACACATTATCCAACACACAATGGGTTGATTTAAAGGGGCTACGACAAACGCTAAGGTTACATATCCAGAGGGTAGTATTCCCTACATTAGGTCAACCTAGGGTTTCCAAGGCCCTCATTCAAGATAGAGGAGAGTACCCTTCTAAGATATCAATTGATGGGGGGAGATATAGATCAATGGGAGAATGACAATAAACATGTAAAATATATACTAATATGTAATGTTCCCCTTTTATTTAAAAATTAAAAAGAAGAGAAAATCAATTTGCACTTTTAAATTTAAAAATAAAATATATTTTATTGTGCAAATCAAAAATAAAAGAGAAATTTGATTTCACCTTGGGATTATAATTACTTATTTTTAAGGTGAATTTAAGTGACTAAACAAGATGCATTTTTCTGGGAATTATTTAATGTTTGGTTTTTGAAATAAATTGATTTCTTCTAGGCATGGGTCGATCCATACGGGCCCCATTTGATTTAATTTCCCTATGCATTTAATATTTTCTTTGAGTGTGATCTCCAAGAACTTTTTATAAATGATATTCCATCTTAGATTTTGAAAGATGGAGAGAAAAATTTGGAATATGTGCAAGGCAAAATGTATAAAAGAAGATGAGCGTACTCCTTTTTCGCATGTTGACATTTTATTAAACTTATCTTCATGCTTGAAGAAGGGATGTATGCCCACTAATGATCTAAAACAAAAGGTGTTCTTCAACACCACTTTTGAGTGAAGTGTGTATGCCCTTTGAGCTCTAGTTGATGAGTTATTTGCATGTCTATTCAATCCAAGTAAAATCTTCATTATTGTGAGATCTTGTCAGTTTATTTGGAGAGTGTTTGGGCCACTACTTGGTCAATAAATTCTGGAAATTGTTGTTGGTTTTGTCATTATATAAATCAACTTGTGGAGGGAGATTTATGGTTTTTCTTAGTGGTATTTTTCAAGGATAAAATTTGAACTATTCATGTTTATTACTCTATTGCTAATGCACTTGTTTCATGATATTTGGAGCTGCTAACCTTGCTAGAATTTATGATAAATAAATCAACTAGGTTATGTGATTTTCTATCATATTTTGGAAGGGCTTGAAGTATTTTTTCAATATGTTGTTACAGATCTATTAATACAGATCTGAAAGTGATAATTTTGAGTGTGGAGAGGTGTATGTTTTAGTTGGAATCGATTTTATAATTTTCCCTAACCCTAGCGACTTGAATTGCAGTTTCGGGGGTTGTTTTGAGTGGGTTTTGTGATCAAAAAATTTAGATTGTTAGTTCATTAGAAAGTGTATAATTTTATCATCCTTCTGTAATTTATTTTATTCAAAACAGATAAATATTGAGGGAGATATTAATTTTTAAGTTTGCAGTCATTTTCAACTATTTCCGGGCATATTAATTTATTTTTCTACTTCTACAAGTTTATTGGTTAAAGGAGTGCAAATTCCAACTAGATAGCCCATATGAACCCTTACCTTGGCTCACTCCAACCCCATTTAGGTTGTATTGAAGCCGACACTGGGTTAGTTGAGATGAACCTAGAAGGGTTTCTCTTCTAAGTTTGCTTCTTTAGCAAGTAGATTAATAATAATTAATTAATATCCCACAAGGGGATATTACAGTGGTATCAGAGCTTTCTTTCCTCTTTTCGGGTGGGTGATTTGTGTACGCAGGGTGACAAGAAGTTTTAGTGTTATAAGAGGAGAAATAAGGGAAACATGGATGAAGGGGCATTCACGTCAGATTAACTAAAATTTCTACAAGAGCTAATGCAAGGGTGTGGTTTGGAGCTTAAGAAAACCATGAGTGACCAAATGACCAAGCTCATCACAGAAACTTTGGGAAATGGCAAGACGCCAAATTCCAATGGAGAAGGGAGTTCCCATAGTGGGGAAAGGAATTCAACACAACCCCTCCTAAGTACTTCAAGGGCACTTTCCTTCCTAAGGAGAATCATAGAGCATTTGAAGAACCATCAACAATAGAAACCATTGAGGCATGCAACAAGGAATAAGGTACTTTTCATCTGGCCACGAGGGCCATACTTAATTTTTATGAGTTTTGTGCTTTCAAAATGGGAAACAAGACCAAGAGAGCCCGTAAGCAATCCCATACGGATGTCCACCAAAGATTGGGCAAGGTCTCTCTCCCAAGCTTTGATGGAACCAACAGGATCACAATAAGATCTTGGTTACAAAAGATGGAGACCTATTTCTCCCTCAACCCCATGCAAGAAGAAGAGGCCCTCAAGTTCATTATTTTTCACCTTGAAGGCATGGCACATGCGTGGAGGTTTCATGGTATGCACACCCAAGGACATGACTTGATCCAAACAATGGGAGGATTTAGTCAAAGGATTATGGAAACGTTTGATATAAAGGATAAGGAACTTCATTTTAGGGAGTTTTCCCAATCGAAATAATTAATTAGTGTTGAGGAGAATATAGCAGATTTTCAAAGGATTGCAGTGATGGTACTAGATGTAAGTGAAAAAAGGTTGATATTCCTCTTTACAGAAGGCTTGATAGAGTCATTAAAATGTTTGGTAAGAGCTTTTAACCCCATTACTTTGCAAGAATGTATTCCTAAATCTCTAGATTTATAATGTGCAGCTTATAGAGGGGATTATGGGCCTAAAGGGCAGCGTTATAATGTTCCACAACCACTGTCCAAAAGTGGGTTTAGAGGGCAGCCAAGGTCTAATTTACAGCAGCCCACAAAGATGCATGGGGGGCAACCCCTTGGATCATCAAAAGAGGCCCCAACAAGGCCAAATCAGCCCTATGTACCTCCACATAGAAACCAACTCCAAAATAGTATGCAAAGAGATGAAAGAGATGAGATAATAAGAAGAGGATTGTATTTCGATTGTAAGGCCCCGAGGGTAAGAGGTCATAATTGCAAAGGTAAAGGACAAATCTATTTCATTGAAGTGGTAGATTCAGATTTTGATTTAATTTCATATCCTAATGACACTAATGAAGTGGTAAATGAGGTGGATGATGAGCATGTGCAAAAAAAGGATGAGGAAGAAGTTGAAGGAACATTGGCAGCCCTTTCTTGCACTCCTAAATATCTCCCTTTTCGTGTGGAAGGTATGATATGCAAACAAAAGGTAATCATCCTCATTGATAGTGGAGCCACTCATAATTTCATTAGTGAAATATTGGTAACAAGGCTTGGTCTATGTAATGATGTTTTTCAAGGTTTCAATGTTACCATAGCTGATGGATATATTTTATCATGCTCTACATGGATTTCAAAACTTTCCATCACCATAGAGGATTATGAGCTTATTGATGATTTTTACATGATTAATATGGATGACATGGATCTTGTGTTAGGAGTGTAATGGTTAGATTATTTGGGGGATTTCACCCTCAGTTATAAAGACTTATTACTCAAATTCATGATGGGGGAAAAGAACGTCACCTTTGAAGGTATGACAAAACACTCTACTCTTTGCAATCATCCTCTAAGGGAAGTAGAAATTTGTTATGTATCTTTTATATCAGTTGATTGGAAAGACTTAATCACCCTTGAGTATGTAAAAAATTAGTTTTCTAATGATATGATTAAAGGGTTGATTCTTGATGAAAGGTACAAGGTGGTAGATGGCCTTATTCTTTACAAAGGAAGGGTGTATTTAACCCCAAAATCAGAAGTTAAAAATCTTATTTTGAAATCAACACATGATGCTCCTACAAGTGGACACCAAGTATACTTCAAGACGTACAAATTGGTAAGGGAAATGTTTACTTGGAAAGGTATGAAAGGATATGTTCTTAAGTATGTTAGAGAATGTGTCGTATGCAAAAGAAATAAGAATAAACATACTTTTCCAGCTGGTTTTTTGCAGCCCCTACCTATTCCCTCTCAAAATGGGAGAGTGTGTCCATGGATTTTGTTACCAGATTGCCCAATGCTAATGGTAAGACTTGCATGTATGTAGTAGTGGATAGACTCACTAAATATGCTCATTTTTATCCACTTCCTACTAAATTTGATGGCCCTATGATTATTGATTTGTATTTCAAAGAAGATTTTGAACTGCATGGTGTGCTTAAGAACATTGCGAGTGATAGGGACAATAGGTTTATGAGTCTCTTTTGGCAAGAATTATTCCGGTTAGTTGGGACTCAACTCACTCCAAGTACTAGTTATCACCCCCAAACAAATGGGCAAATTAAAATAGTGAATAAATGGGCAGAGGGATATTTGAGATATTATGCTTCATGATAATAGTTTGCTTGGGTAAATTGGTTGCATCTAGTAGATTTTTGCTAAAATACTACACACCATATGTCCATTGGAATGTCCCCTTTTAAGGTTTTGTATGGTTATGATGCTAACTCTTTCATGGATGTAATGATGATAGATAGTAGAGAGCCTAATGCACAAGAGTTGGTGTAACAGAGTATGGACATCATGAAGGCTCTCAAAGAAAATCTGCACCAAGCCCAAAGTAGACAAAAATTGTATGTAGATAAGCATAGGAGTGAGAGGACTTTTGAAGTGGATTATTGGGTGTTTCTTAGATTTCAGCCCTATAGGCAATCTACTCTCAAGCAAAGTGGCAAGGAAATGTTGAAGAAACATTTTTAGGGGCCCTACAAGGTTACTAAAATAATTGGTGAGATGGCCTATGAATTAGATCTACCCAGAAATGGTAAGATTCTTAATGTTTTTCATGTTTCTTGCATTAAAAGGGCACTTGAGCAAAATGTTATTCCTTCCTTAGAGTTACCCCCTTTAGATGAAGAAGGTAAATTGATTTTGATTCCAGAAGCCATTATAAAAACAAGGGAAAGGAATTTAAGAAACCGTGTCATCAAGGAATATTTGGTAAAGTGGAAGGATTTACCTTCAGAGGATGCTACATGGGAAAATGTTTCAATCTTAGAGCATCCAAATCTACAATTGCTTGAGGGAAAGCAATTTTGGGAAGGGAAGACTGTAATGTCCCCCTTTTTAATTAAAATTTTAAAAAATAGAAAATCGATTTGCACATGTAAATTTAAAAATAAAATATATTTTATTGTGCAAATCAAAAATAAAAGAGAAATTTGATTTCACCTTGGGATTATAATTACTTATTATTAAGCTGAATTAAGTGACTAAGCAAGTCACATTTTTCTGGGAATTATATAATGTTTGGTATTTGAAATAAATCAATTTCTTCTAGGCATGGGTCGAACCATATGGGCCCCATTTGATTTAATTTCGCTGTGCATTTTATATTTTCTTTAAGTGTGATCTTCGGGCAATTTTTTTAAATGATGTTCCCTCCTAGCTTTTGGCGCCAAAGATGGAGAGAGAACTTTGGAGTATGTCCAAGGCAAAAGATATAAAAGAAGATGTGGGTACTCCTTTTTCACATGTTGACAGTTTATTAAACTTATCTTCATGCTTGAAGAAGGGATGTACACCCACTAATGATTTAAAACAAAAGGTGTTCTTCAACACCACCTTTGAGTGAAGTGTGTATGCCCTTTGAGCTTGATTTGATGAGTTATTTGCATGTCTATTCAATCCAAGTAAAATCTTCATTATTATGAGATCTTGTGAGTTTATTTGGAGAGTGTTTGGGCCACTACTTGGTCAATAAATTCTAGAAATTGTTGTTGGTTTTTTCATTATATAAATCAACTTGTGGAGGGAGATTTATGGTGTTTCTTAGCGGTATTTTGCAAGGATAAAATTTGAACTGTTCTTACTTATTACTCTATTGCTAATGCACTTGTTTCATGATAATTTGAGTTGCTAACCTTGCTGGAATTTATGATAAGTAAATCCTCTAGGTTATGTGATTTTCTATCATATTTTGGAAGGGTTTGAAGTATTTTTTCAATTTGTTGTTACATATCTATTAATGCAGATCTGAAAGTGATAATTTTGAGTGTGGAGAGGTGTATGTTTGAGTTGGAATCAATTTTATAATTTTCCCTAACCCTAGTGACTTGAACTGTAGTTTCAGGGACTGTTTTGAGTGGATTTTTGTGATCAGAAAATTCATATTGTTAGTTCATTGGAAAGTGCATAATTTTATCATCCTTCTACAATTTATTTCATTTAAAACAAATAAATATTGAGGCAGATACTAATTTTTAAAGTTTGCAGTCATTTTCAGCTATTTCCAGGCATATTAGTTTATTTTTCTACTTCTGTAAGTTTATTAGTTAAAGGAGTGCAAATTCTAACTAGATAGCCCATCTGAACCCTTACCTTGGCTCACTCCAACTCCATTTGGGTTGTATTGAAGCCGACATTGGGTTAGTTGAGGTGAACCTAGAAGGGTTTCTCTTCTAAGTTTGCTTCTTTTGCAAGTACATTAATAATAATTAATTAATATCCCACAAGGGGATATTACATGTTATAATGGAACTGGCATGTAAAACTAAGGAGTAGATCATGTGGAGAAATATACTAACTATTATCAATGCTCATATAACACCAGGATAACATAGAACAATGAGAGAAGAAATTAACTAATCTATGTAAAAGAAAAATAAATTTGGAGCACTTACCTATGGGGTGGTTATTGATGCATCTATCTCTCTAGAGAAGCAACACACCAAAAGAGAATAGTTATGGGTGGAGAAGGGGAATATCGTTCCTATTCTAGACTCATTATAGATGGCCCAATAGTGCTAGCAATCCAACAATCCAAAAGAGTGTCCAATCCAAGTCAAGTGCAAGATAAACCAAGGGGCAGAGCGAGCAGATGTGAAGTTGGCACAAAAGAGCAGAGAAAATGGTTGGTTCATTCAAGGATTCTTCTTCTTCTAAATGTTTAGGTATGGCATGCATATATACCTGATGTCATCACCCGTGTGTGACGATGTCGTCCAGAGTAAAACCTAACACTGAAACCATCACCCATGGGCGATGACGTCAGCCAAGGAGGACCAAGTTTCAAAAAGGAGTGTAATGTGTCAAGGATCAAACAAGAATAGATGTCAGATGTGTAAATGGGTTCAAATGTAAGTAAGTGTGTGAAATGTAGTAGGACAAGGATAACTAAAGCTAAGACCACCTATTGATTATCTCTTTGTATACCATCTCTAACCCATAATGATCATGTGAATAGTCATACCCCATTCCTAATAGTCCAGTAAAGGCCCTCGCTCAAGAAATAGATGTATAAGTGACCCTTATTTGCATAAAGGAAAATGTTAGTAACATGTATTGAAAATTAGGATGAAAAATTAGGTGTATACATAGTCATGTGAATGATGGAGACTCCAATATTGGAAGGAGAGGAAGAAATTCTGATAGAAGTGGAGTAGTAGAGATTGCTAATGTATGAGTCATACTATTATGGGTAGTTTTATCATTGGAATGATGGGTAGTCTATAGAGCATTGAGGATATGCAAAAAATGGGTCATATTATCACACATTACAGAGCGGAAATTGGTAAGGGTATCCAATTGGGTTATTTTAACATTGGTATCTTCATCATAGGAATTTTCATTGTTGGATGTTTTGAATTCCTCGAGAGGGATCTACTTGGAATTACTAATAATGTTTTCGTCAATGGGGTCAACCATGGGAGAACGACGGTGTCGAGTGGATGGGGCAAGCTTTATATAGGTTTGGGATGCAAAGTGACCACTATGGGTAATGGGCATGAAAGGAGAGATCCACAATGGGCATGTAAAATTTTGGGTTCATGAAATGATTTAATAAAATTTAAATCTAAGATAAGTACATTGTTGATCTGATAGATAAAATGGTAAACATACAAGATTGAGAAAAGGACGTATAAACAAGAGTGTGATATAAAAGGATAAAGATTACTTAACTTGTAATGGAAGATTTAGACTGATTTAAGACTGACGAACATGATGGAAAGGTAGATTCTAGATTATAGTAGCTCTATGTTTTCTTCTAGAAGGTGACGCTCTCAGGGACAAGAGCATCCAGAAAGGGACAAGGCCACCCAGGCTAGCGTATGTTCTGGGTGTTAGTGTCTGCAGAATAGCTCAGAATTTGGCTTTTTTGTGTCATTTAGTGTCGCTTCTTAGTCGTTGTATGTCACATCATATTCGTTGCTTCATACTTGCACCTATAAATTAAACCATAGATACATGCACAATACTCAAGCACACATTAGATGAATAAAAATTTGCATATGCTTTAGTCAAACCAACCTCGGTGGTCACCCCAATGTGATTATCACCGAGCACTATACTAAATTTCATACTCTATGTAGTTCTTGTATGTATGTGTGATTGAAATAGTGTCCTTTGACCTAGGATTCCCTAATGCATGCCACACAGAGAATAACACGATACAACTACTTTGTCCCAAATACAAATGTGTGGTATGGAATTCAGAGTAAACCCTCCTATGCGATGAATAATGTAGTCCAAAATTCAATCCTTGATGTAGTAGAGAGAAAATATTAGCTTCTTGTCAATGTATGTACCTCTTGAATGATTTTCCTCTTAATGAGGTTAAATAAGGCATGTATATATATTATTACTTCACTCAAGTTTCGTCATTAACAAGTGAAAGTTCAACCAATAGTGATAAAATAAGAGAATAAATAAATAAGACCCGAAAGATGGCAAAAGGAGACAAAGGATAAAAGCTCCCAGATGGGACAATAGCACCTGGGCACTCATGTCCCTAATGAGAGGTCTCTTACAGAGAGTCAGAAGGATAAAACAATAAATTCAAAGTTGAGTAAGATGTCGACTGGTATGAAAAATTATAAGTTTCCAATTAGAAGCAATAAACAATAAAGATGTAAAGGATAAAAGTAATGTAAAAGAAAAGTAAAAGGTGTGTTAGTGAGTAATTCTCTTGCTTAGTAATCAAGCATATAACTGAAATATTTAGAGGCTCGATGTACATAGTAAGTACAAGATTTAGTGATTACACATACTACATACACAACATAGGAGGGCATAAATCTGATTTCTTCCATGAACACACAAGGGTTTGAATGGGGTGAAGTATTTTAGGGTTATATCGGCATGGAAACATAAGGGCAACACTAAGACAAGGGATAGTTGCATGCACAATAGTACAAAGCACTATGAGAACTACATGGATTCTAAAATGTAGTGCAATGATTGGTGACTCACATACATGGTGACCACTGAGGTTAGTCCAACTCAGGAATCTACATTTATTTTTTTATCTAATGTGTGCTCGAGTGTTTTGTAAGGTATTTAGGGTTATTTTGCAGGCATATGCGCAAAATCTGGGATTTGGTGTGATACTGAACATTCTAAAGGTAACAAAGAGTGACACTGAGATTTATAGATTCCCATTGTATCCAAGGTCAAAACCGCACAGAGAGGTCAGATTGTACTATATAGTTTTGACCATATTATACGGTTTTGCCTCTGGAGGTTTTACAGTGACGAAGAAGATTTCTTCAATTCTTGGGATTTTTTTCTATTCCAAATAACTCATCGACATAGTTTGAAGCTCATTTGAACTAGCCAAGTGACTCTTTCTATTCAAAACCTACCTTTGATTGCTTACATTTCTTCCTTAGAATGATTTTCATGTCTATATATATATGTATATCTGATCCAAAATATCATTTAGCACATTATTTATTGTAAGTTTCTATATTATCAACCATCAATTGATTAATTTTAATTATGGTTGATATATTTTGGTGATCCCACTTTGATCAAATCCCTAACCTAATCTAGGATCATGCCCAAGTTTCCATAGGTTAGGCTTGTTGATTTTAAAACCCAAGTTTTTTCTTAGGGTACATGAGTGTTTAGTTTGTGTGTCGTATTTTCTTGTGTGTGATCATGGCTCTTTTTCAAGATTTGTGGAGGCATAATGAATGTTATCCCTCTAACCAAGTCCATACCACTTATAAGGATGAAAAACATGTTACTCCATTTTCACACTCCCTTAGGGATGATGTAGTCTTTTATGTTGGTTTAGATCTTGTTTTTCAGCCATTCGTCGATCATCCCCCATGTTTCCACGCATCACCTCCAATAGATACTCCTTGAGACACATTTCTAGATGATCTCAATCAGTTCCCACTTGTTACCACTCATGAAGACCCTTGGGACAGTCTTGCAGGTTGGAGTAGTGACCATAAAAAATCTCCTCCATTGGTAGATCATGACACCAATGCAACAGATGGCATAAATTTAGGTGATGATGTTAGTGTTTCTAGTGCACATACGAATGATTTTCCTTATATTTACACATAGATCAATTGCTTCCCTTATCCTTATTATAATGAAGTGGATGTAATGTATCATACTTACAACCATGATGATAATATGTATGATGTTTCTTATTTCAATGAATTAGATGACAATATTTGTGTTTCTACTCCTCTTGAATGCAAAAATAATTTTCTTGATTGTAGCATCTCTAGTTTACTTGCACATTGTTGGTTGGAAATTTTGTCTTTAGAAATAAGAAATAGTTCAGGGGATAACAGTCACTCCTCTTTGTGGGAAGGTTCCCTTATTCACCAAAAATCTGGAAATCTATTTATTTACAAATATACAAACTAAATATCATAAAATCCACTAAATATAGATGCAACAGACGCAAAGTTATTAACATTATAGCAAATGGATTGAACACACAATTTCTATGTTCAAATATACTATATTCGTATTCACAATCACAAGCAAAAGAAATAGAAAGAACACACAAAAGAGGGAGATAACTTCTTCTTCTATATTGATTTCAAATGCTCTATATCATTACATTCAAAAACACCAAAATCCAACCCCTTTACAATGAGAAAGAAGTCTTATATAGACAAAGGGGTGGTTGTAACCAACTTCTTAACTAATTGCTATTTAATTAAGTGTTAACACTTAATTAATTGATTACATAAGTTAGATTTATTTACAATATTTTATTTTCAAAATGATAAAGCTAACTTCAAAACATAACAATTAGAAAGAAATGACTTAAGAGCTAGAAGAAGGAACATTGGCAATTGGCACAGCTAGGGTCTTCACTTTAAGCACATGGATTTTGAACTTAGAAATGGTATCTGAAATCTCCATCTCCTTGGGAATGGTGGTGTTTTCCATAGCATTCATCCAACTACCAAGAGAGCATTTCATTTATTTAGCAATACTTACATTCTGCAACAAGCCCTTGGTAGCCTCTACAACATTGTTGTGCAACTTTGTGATTTCTTCCATCTTCTCTTTGTTAACAGTTTCAGCCTTGAAAAAATCTCCCTTGATAAGTGCATTGAATTTTGATTTAAATTCATTCATTGAGTGCCTTTTTGTATAATTGTCCATGTAAAATTGACACCTAAGAGCCTGTAAGTCAACAAATATTTTTTAGTTGAAATCCTCTCATTTCTACACCATATTCTTCAATTCAGTGGCTGCTTCTTCAAGGACTCTGATTTTCCATTCAATATTGTACACCCACTTCTTGGAAAATTTATTCTTGAAATCATAAAAAATATTATGAGAAAGGAGGATTTTCTCATCCGTGGTGCTCATGTTTCTCATGTCCTAAATACCTTCTAACCATATCTTGAGTTATTTCTACACTTCATTGATGACTGTATTAAATTGGTCCTGAGGTGAAGATATGTTTTCATATACCTTATATGCCTCATCAATAAAATTCAGACCTGACATAAGCATTCCCTCCACAAATGCTTAAGTAGCTTTACCATATGAGGCATGTTTATGAATTTCTTTGATGGCTTTAACATCCCCTTTAGAAAGAACAGTTGGAGGAGGCAGTGAAGAAAGTGGAGTGGGATCAAAAGGAGTCTTATCACTTAAGAGAAAGTATTTGATAAAGTTTAAGAGAACCTGAACCTATTCCTCTATTTGTTCATGTGTCTACCTTCCCTTTTCAACTCTTTCAATTACCTTGGAAATAGTCTCCTTCAAATTCTAAACTTCTCCCTCTATAGTGGATTCACCAAGTTGAATTCTAGTCAAATTAGTGATGTCTTTCTCATCCTTATCTCCCTTTGGTTTGGCAATCTCCAAGAATTGTTGTCCTTTGGAATCTGAAACCAAACAGGAGGTTGTCTTGGCCTTCTTGGGAGGAGGAGTGGGAGTTGTGCCAAGTAGGGTAGCTACAACATCAAAACCAGGGGCAACTAACTGAGTGGAATCCTTCCTCTTCTTACTATCAATCATGGGTTGAACCCATGTGAAGGAGTCACTGGAAGGTGGAGCAGGGGGAGGAGCAAATTCAAGAGCACGGGGAGGACCAAGAGACTGAGTAGCAAGGGATTCCATAGTATGTGCTTTAATGGTAGAGGAAGATGAACTTTTGACTGGAAGTTTGGCACTTTAGGCATCTATTTTTTTAGTGTTTGGTTCTATGATTTTCACCTCATCTTCTTCCTCTTCTTATTCTTCACTTTCTTCCTCATTATCACTCATCTCATGTTCTTTAGTATCCTTTTCATATTCATCTTTATGTTCTTTTGTGGCTTTCTCTTCTTATTCCAAAGGTTGATATTTTTGTTAACTATTTCTTGAGCCTTCTCTTGCTCAACTTCTTTCTTAGAAATTTCTTCAATTCTCTCTATCTCCTTGACCTTTTCCTTCTTGGTATATACTTTGGTCGTATCTGGAGGTGAGGAAGATGGAGTAAGCTAAGATGGGACCTCTTGAGGAGTAGATACTTCCTTTTGTGAGGTGGAGGCTTCTTGAGAAGAATATTGTTGCTTTGTTTGTCTATACTCCTTCATTCTCTTATTAAACCAATGCCTCATTCTTATAATGACTGGATTATTCATGTATGTAGGATCATATATTTCCTTTTAGGACCAATTGACAGTAGGGAGAGGCATGTGTCGAATGGTTTTAAGATAATTTGTAGAGTAAAAATTCTCATTATCATCTTCAAGATCCTCATGAATATGAATTTGATACACATTGAAGTACTTAATTTGTTGAAGAGATAGTCTTCCAAAATACCTCTTCCTAACTTCATGTACTCATCAGAACAGTCTGCCCAGTAGTCTTCAATGGTGAGAAGGTGATGATAAGACATTCTCAAGTGTTTTTAAATGAATCCCTTAATGTCAAAGGAGTGTCTTTTTTTAGATGAATGAAACTTGAAGTCAACAATTGGCCTTTCCACATTTTGAGCATCTAGAGCAGATTTACATGTATAATTTTCCAAAGAAATAGGGAATTGGATGCCAATTATTTTCTTGTTTCTACATGTCCTATGTAGTATGTTCAATTGTCTACAAAATTCTACTAGGACCAACTTATCATTATAGTACATTGGCAACTTGTTGGGTGTACCTTCAAAATCAGCTAATCTGATGTAAGAAAATATCCTAAATTGGATGAAAAGACTACCATATGTTGAAATCCGTTGTTTGACTTTAGTAGATACTCTTTCAGTTGTGTTTCCCTCAAGGAGTCTGACTATGAAAATTGTGAACACATCATTCACCCTTCTGAAATGGTGTTTATTGTTTTCAAAAGTGAGTTGGGGGTAAAACTCTTAGACTGGTTCATTTTCCTTATCATTCTGAGGAGACAATACCACCCACATTGTATAGGTTGTCATGTTGTACCTAAGATAGGAATTCATATAAAAGGTTTGAATTTGTTGCACATTGACCAGCTGCTCACTGATATTCTCACAAATAATCTCTCCCCAGTCTCAGAATTTTCTTTCTTGCACAAATGATGTTAATGTACACACACTTCCAAAAAAGGAACCCATTGGTTAAAGCTAGGCCCATTAATCTTGCAAGAAGAGTGATCATATCAGACCATTCCTCCTTGAAATCTGACCTATATAAGACCCTGGGTAATTTTGAAGCCCCTCTCTTTTGGGCTTTGAGCCATGATTTAACAATCATTGCCTTGTATATATCCTTTTCTTACTCGAACATATGTTGGGCCTAAACTAAGGTTAGGGTGTTTAAATATTCAAAAACATGGATCCTTAGGCTGCATTTATACAACTGATGTCAAGTTTGGAAATAACCTACCCTTGAGGATATTTGATCTCTTTGGTAGTAGGATCAAAATAAGAAGCACAAGTGAAGCCAGTATCTACACATAGGACTAAGAGAGGGAATCCTGCAACATGAGCAAGTCCTCTATTCTTAATGCATTGAGCTATAGGTAGTGGGATTAGCATCAGAAATCTGGGCCCAAAAGTCATCAAAATTCAAATGTCTCACATCACTATCCCTTATATTTTACACAAAGGTTTCTAAGGAAGAGATGTGCTCATACCCCCCAATTGGAACTTCATGGTGACAAGGGAGGAGAGAAACGTTAGAGAAACATGGCTTCAATAATGGCTACTGACATAGAAGGAGGGCACAAAACTCAATTTGACACCAAATAGACATAGTAGGATATGAAATGAATCACCTCAAAAATAGGAAGAACGACACTTTGACAATGAATCCACAACAATTTGAAAATGATGGAGAGATGAGAAAGATAGAGCCAAAAATGATCTCAATGTACGGAAGCAAGAAAACGACAGTGCACAGTTAAAATTAACAACTCAAACGGTGAAAATGAATTGTGTTTACCCCCTTTTATAGCTTCTCGTTCAATATTAACTCAATAAAATGACCAATTTGAAGGTTATAGTGGAATGCGGGGAACATAGGGGTCCAAAGAACGTTTTAATCACTTTCCCATATACTGTGGATATGACAGAGTTTTGGGGAAATGAAGGCCCGAGGGAATAAGGGGCTTGTGTGCCGAAATTTCCCAAAACACCCGCAATACAAACAAATGCCATTCAATGTGGAAGGTGTGGGTTTGCGGGGAACACAAGGTTGGGAGGAACAAGGGCCGAGAGGGTTTGATTCATTTGAAATACCCACAGTTCAAAGGATATCATAGTTACTGTGGACAAATTGGGTTTTCAGAAAACACAAGGTCCGACGGAACAAGGGTCACGAGTACCTCAAGTATCTGAACTATCCACACATAAAAAGATTACAAGGATTTACAGATGACAAGAGAATGTGGGGAATAGAGGCCTGGGTGGAACAAGGGCCGAGAGTTCTTAAAATGCCTGAAGTATCTGCAATACAAAGGAATTGGATGAATGCGGGGAAAGCGGATATGCGAGGAATGATAGACCCAAGAACAAAACTTCCACTTGTTCCCAAAACTCCCAAAAGGCCCGCAATACAAACAAATTTTCAAAAGAAATGAGTTGCGGGAAACAAAATACCTTGAGGAACAGTTCCATAAAACATAGAAAGATCCACAATACAAAGGAAACAAGAGTAATGTGGGGAAAACAGGCATGCGGGGAATAGAAGGCTCAGAGGAACAAGTTCCTCTAGTTCCCAAAATACCCGAAATCACCGCAATACACACAAATTGACCCCAAAACTCAAAAAATGACTAAGTGTTTAAAATTTTTCCATTCTTTAGGACTTCACAAAGGCAAAAAAATTGGGCAAAGGGATCACTTGACCAAAAATTTCAAAAATTTGCACATTTCTTGGGTAAGTGACAACACACATAATAACCATTACACTTATATTATTGCATTTGAATACAAAAAGAATGATGTTGCTTGTATTAATATTTCCATTTCTCATGAATGCAATTTTTTTGATAGGATCATGTTGTGTTTGATACCCATTGTGTTTCTCTTTGTCATCATACAAGAAAGCGTGATGTTTTTACTAGTACTTCTCCTCTTCCACTTGTAGATACTAATGTGCATAGTGATATTGTTAGAAAAAATGAGCATATTGATCTTCCCTTAGTTTCAAATAACACGCATGTTGATACATCTCCAAATGTGATTGCATTTCCTATTGTTGATGTTGATATCCTTTTAGAGTATAGTCATGAGGTCAAGCCCATTTAGCCCATGTAAACTTTTGATAACTCATCCCTCAATAATCTTCCCAGGGCTGATAGTGTTCCTATGGCTACTATTAATGGTAGCGTGTAGCATTTGAATGAGTCCTTAGGTGTTTAATATTATTCCTGATAATCCTATTCCACGTAGAATATTTCAAATATCATTTCCAAAAAAAATTGTAATGCCTTCATTTAAATTATTTTATGGTACGTCGGCCCATAATACGATGGTCATGGCTCCTTATGACGATGAAAAGATGCTTCTTAAGGTTTTCTCTAGGATTATTATTGGCAATTTTCTCTCTTGGTTTACTCATCTCCCTAGTGGTTCTTTAAGTACTTTTGTAGAACTTGAGAATGTGTTCTTAGTTCACTTTAGTTACAATAAAGGCCCTAAGGCTACATATGAGCATTTGCCTTCTTTACATCAAGATGAAGCTGAATTTGTCTCTAGTTTATCTTACGCTTTAAGGCAAACATGCACTTGTTTGTATATCAACATAGTGATTTATAGCTGCAGTTCATATTTTTTCGAGGACTTGTACAATCCCTCAAAGAATAACTAAATTATGACACTTGTGATTCATTTTATGATCTTTTCTCACATGTTATTGATTTAGAACAAGATATTATGCCAACACATATTCATAAGCCTTTAGATGTGAATGGTACAACCCCTTGTATTACACATGATTATGATACACACAATGATAGTCAAGTGAAGGTTTTACATCGTGGTGATATTTTCTATTATCCTAATCCTAATCAATGAGTATGAGAACCATCTCCTCCTAAACGGAATCCCATATATGTTGATAAGGCTAGTGATAGGCCCCATGACATATTAATTACATTACTTAACAAGAGGATGATTCAGTTACCATCTAATGATCATCTCCCTCCTCACAGGCTTGAACGTTAGAAGGGTCATCTGTTTTGTAACTTTCATCACATTAATGGACATTGTGACAATGATTTTAATGTGTTATATCATAAGCTTAAGTTATTAGAGGACAAAGGTATCATAGCTTATGAGACATAATATGTAGATAGATCTACTTCACCTCCTCCATGACACAAACATACAGACAGTGTTGCAATTGATGAGCATGTTTTTGCTTCTAGTCATCTTAATCACATTAACAATATTCCTACATCTGAGCAATCTCGAACCGTCTAAAAGTGGATTAGCAAGGAATGAGGGTTTGTCCCAAAAGTTACACAAGTGACTTCAACAGACCCTTCACTTCTACCTGTCATTCATGCCGTCAAGTTAAATCTTCATGTGTAGTTTCTCTAGTGTACCTTTCGTCCCATGCATACCTCATACATCCTAAACACTTATTCGTTATATCATATAATGTATTTAATCTTGCTTTACACTTGTAACCTTCACACTTAGTCTCTTATGAGCATATTGGAGGATTACTCTTCCTTTGTTTTTATGAATATGTTTCCTCACTTCACATGCAGCGGAGACTAGGGTACGCTCATGAGTGTATCTTTATATCATATGTTCACATTATTCATATATTATTCTTGACATAACATCATCAAATGTGTTCACTTTATCTATAGACTATATCACATTGAACAATATCCTACAATTAACATTCACACGTCATCAAAACACATTACATATCATAAATCAATCAAATCCATATACATTGTATTGTATCTCAACACAACAAACTAGAACTAACACATATATCAACAACATACTCAAATTTCTATACATTAATGCAACACAACCAATGTAAGACAAAACATACACAATGCAAT